>CAUYON010112585.1:0-20707 GCA_963573935.1 Arctocebus calabarensis
TAATGGTTAGATGGAGGTCAAATAGTTGGAACACACCTACTGTCCATCTTAGCAATGTACTGCCGAAAATTAAAAAAGAAAGAGTAATAATATCTAAAAAAAGTGATAAAGGAAATTACATTAAGTATAAAAGTAACAGTATGATCAAAATATTTCTGAATGTATATGAATCATGCCCTTTGATTGCACCAATGTACATAATTATGATTCAATAAAATTATTAAAAAATATATATATATACCATTTCTAAAGGTCCTCATCACACAAGGATTGAAAGTTAAAAAACAAACAAAAAAACCTTCAAGAAAACAGATGATTACTGCATCGAAATACCAAGCAATATTAGCAAAAAAAATGCCAAGAACGCAATATACCCATTGCGAAATAAAACATTATAGAGCACTTTGACTCTGAGGCTCAGCATGAAGTCATCAGTTACCTTCTTATTTTTTTTCAAAGTCTCAAAAAATAGACAACTAATAGCATACAAATAAAAGTAAAGGAGAGTTTCAAAAAACAGTAATTGTCTGTTCTTTTCTGAATGTATTTATCTTCGTTCATTCTTTATGTGGTTTTTGTTTCTAGTCCTTATCTCAGACATTGTTATTGTTATTGAATTTTAAACCTTTTAAATTCTGTGAAGGCAAAAAGTGGAAACCTAATTAACACATGTATATGTAAAAAAAAGTTTAAAAAAAGAAAAATAAACATGACTATATTCTGGAAAATTGTGAAATAAAATAAAAAGAAAAACCTAAGTGGCATGTTCATGAAAAGACAAAATACCAGGGAAACAAGTGTTATAACCCAAGCCCAAGTAAACAAAAGAAAGCATAGAAAATCATTTTTCTATGCTTATACTTATTCTTACACTACCATTCTATTCAATAGGTGAAAACAACCTAGATTTTAACCATTTAAGGGTTAGATCATCATTTCCAGATTATCCTATCAATTTAATGGATCTATTAAATTAATTCAAGATTTAAACTTCATTTACTGAAGATTTACATCTTTCCCTCTCCATGTTGTTAGAATGACATTTATGTTCACTGGTCAGTGTTGGTTACATATTTAACAGGAGCATTCAGTATGCATTAGAAATTGGTCCATGTTGTATTTCTTCCATTGCATTGTATCATCTCCATTGGTTCTGAGATGACATCAGTCTCAGAGAGCAGAGATACTGGTCCAGATATGGTGCCTTCCCAATATATCTTTAAACCTGAGTTCTTCCTGCCAGAAGTTCAAAGCCCTTTCAGACCACCTGTCCTTCTCTTAAGCTTTCCTAAACTTCCTGAGAACAGAGAGAATCTTGATCTACCTTCTCAAACAACCCAGTAGTGCACAGTTTGATGCTGTGAGTCACCTTTGAGCCCCTGTTTGCCCATACACCCTGGAAGCCACTGCACTCTAGTGTTTCGGTGCCACACTGTATGTAGATCTCTCTATCAGGATTAAAGTCTCCAAGCTGGTGACTTTGGCAGTGTCCACGCTGCAGCTGCTCATATCCAGCACCTATACTGCTACTGTGCTAATATTTGCTCTTAGGGCATTGTCTTGACACTGCTTGAGCAACTAAAGCATCCAAAGTTGGGATCCATTTCAAGATTCTTTCTGCCACTTAATAGCGTACTCAGACAAAACTTTACCAGGGGGGTCTAACCTGCAACCCATGGTCCTCATGCAGGTTATTTATTTAAGGACTGTCTTGCTTATTTGTGGTGTCAGATATGATGAAAAGTATGCAAGTAGGCATGAACCTTTTTTTTTATTATTATCAGTTTTCATTAGTGTTTGTGTATTTAATGTGTGGCCCAAGACAACTCTTATTTTTTCAATGTGTGGCAGAAAAGAAAAAAGGTTGGACACCATTGCCAATCTAGTCAAAATAGAAACAGAGGGACAGTATTCATTATGGTTTATACTTCCTATGTTTATCCACATCTCTTCTCTCATCTATATTTTCCTAATTGTAATTCTGTGGGACATAACTTTGTTCAATTAAGTCATTGTGAATGAAGTGCAATTATGTCATGATGAATTGTTTCAAATTTTCAACCAACAATATTTGGATCATAACTTTAAAAATATTTTTAGAGTTTTCCATGTCTAACTCATAGAAATATGTGCATATATATATATATGTGTGTGTGTGTGTGTGTGTATAAATAATTAATTATATATAGAATTCATTATATGTAAATGAATTTTATATATATATAGAATTCATTATATGTAATTGCTTTATATTATAAAGCATTATATTAAATTGCTAATGTGATAATTCATTATATATAATATGTATATATAATATATATGGTTAGAGCATCATTTCAGTGTTATCCTGTTGATTTGATGGATCTACTAAATTAATTCAAGATTTAAACTTCATCTATTATTTGCATATATATACATATATGTATATATAATGTATATATCATATACATGAATTATATATATGAATTATTGCATTATAAATTTACATATGTAATTAACTAAATATTATTTTACTATCTTCTCTTGAACTATTTCTGTGCATAAATAGTTCAGAGTTCAGTCTAAATGAAATGAATTATATATACATTATATAGATATACATTATATATACACACACACACACACACACATTATACACACACACATATGTAAAGGTAAAATAGGAAAGAGAAGTGCAGCATTTTAAGAGATTGAATATTTATCACATGTTGCAGGTTCTCCTCATCTAACTAGCCTAATAGAAGTCATAAAATTTTCAGTAAAGCTGTTTCCTCCTACTTGTTGGACTCTAGACTATTTTAAATTTCTTCTAAATCATTTTGGTTGTTCACTAGAAATTTTCATCTCATATTACCTTGCATTTTTCTCTTTTCCTGCTCCAATTCACTTTAGCTAACTCTGGATGCAATTCAAAGTTTGATGTATGGACTAGCAGTATCAACATCAAATAGCAGCATATTTTAAATGCAGAATCTCCCATTCTATTCCTAAACTGCTAAATCAGAATTTCTAATTTAATTAAGATCTCCAGATGATTCATACACATGTTAATTTTACATGAATGTGATTCATATTCACATGCAAGGAACTAAATCAGATGACAAAAGTGGAATTTATGCAGCCACGGCTAATAATCACACCACCAGGGCTAAAACATGTCACTAGTGTCCCATGTGCTGCCTCCTATCCAAGTCCACAATGCACCTGGTCTTGGCCAGTATCTATAGTGCTACTGTGCTAATGTTTACTCCTAGGGCATTGTCTTAACACTGCTTGAGTAACTAATGCACCATCTGCCCTCACACCTTAGGCACTGCTTATACCAGTGCTGCCGATGCTGGGGTTAAAAGAGTGTTGTAAGATTGCTTATATGCCATCTCTTACTAAAACTACTCTATCCTAGGCCTGAAAACAATAAATCCCAAGTGACTAGTAACAGCAAAATCTGAGTGACAGACACTGTATTTACTTAGAATCATTCCACCTCTCACATATGGACCAATTGTCTAATCAAATTTAATCATCAGTGAATAATTTTTTTCTCTAGATATATCACTGTTGTTAAAAAAAAATCCAAATTAATCTCTGCCTACTACTCCTACTGATAGGCCCAGTCAGACCCGAATCCTAAATTGATATATCTCACTCAAAATCTAAGGTCCTTAAATAATCTTAATCATTTCAACTTTTTTGAAAACAGGACTGGAAATACCCAGATTATCCAAATATCCAAATTGTTTTTTTATTCTCTATTTTTTTGTAAGAGAGACATTACCTTGACAGATTGATAGAGCATTTCAAACTTCAGGATGATAGTGCATAATTTTTCTCAATTAGAGTAGATGGAATTCTCTTTAAGAAAATCATATGCCATTGTTACAAAAGGTAAATTTAAATAGAAATCTTCAAATGAAAATCTCATATATCTTGGAACAAAAATAAATTTGTTACATTATTTCAGTCGTTTAAGCACAGAGGTTGAATGAACATGTACATTTAGATTTTGTAAGGAATGTTGTGCCTTACAATGTTCATAGCGACTACAAAATTGAAGTATAAAGAAGTATATGTGTAGAGAACACCAAGAGCCAGACAACCTCTGAGCAAGATGATTTGTGGCTGGGGGTGGGGGTGGACCCTCAGGCAATTTCTTCTGCAGAGAAAGAGTGGAGCTCATGGCCATCCTCAGGCACGCAGTCATTGTCTAATACTCTCCTCACCTGTCATGTACCATCTTAATAAAGGCTACTGCAGAGGTTGCTCAGGGCTACCCTCCAATCAAGGTTAGCTCTCCTCCTGCAAGGTTGAACTTCTGATCACATGTCTGGTTCCTTCTTGTGGTGACTGAGACCAGGACCATAGGGGTTGTGACATCTGGAGTATCCAGAAGGATTTGGCAGGACACAACAGGACACTGGGGACATAGACTGAAGGGGAAATGGACAGTAGGAAGTAAGTGAAGCCTCCAGCAGACAGTGGGAGGAAGTCCAAAGGGAAATCCTGCTCAAGGCAAGTGGGACCTTTGGCCAATCTAGAATCAAGGGAACCTTGCTCGGAATAAGTGAGGCCTTTTGTAAATAAGCAAAGACATTTATAGAAAACCATGGGTAACTTCCTGTTTGGGGAGTCACGAGAACTGGAAACTAAGGAAGAAGGTGATGTTCAAGCAGAATTTGAAAGTAAGAAGAATAGTGAGGTTCAGTGGGAATCTGGACCTAAGGAGAACTGGGAATCAAGAGCATATGATATAGACACAAGTAAGCAAGGAATTACCACCTCTGTGGCCTTTATGGCCACTCAGATCCAACAATTGAAAGACCGGGTAAATAGTCTCAATGTAAGAAATGACAACTTAGAGCACCCAATATTGCCCTTAGCACCTCCCTATGTAAAGGAAGGCCTGTGACTTCTGTTATGAAGCCTGTTTTAGAAGGACATAAAACCAATGACTTTAAGTGGGAAGACACTTTGGGGCTTGTTCCAGTTACGGTCACTGATATTCCTCTTGACCCACAACAGCCTCAAGGGGGCCAATGTTTTGATCACCTTTGTGGTTCTGAAAGATTTGAAACAGGCCATAGCACCAGTATGGTATGCAATTCCAAGTTTCTAGAGGGCTGTTAAAGGGGCTTGCACAAGAGCAGTGGCTCATTCCTTATGACTGTTATTGAGTCTGGACATTATTTACAGTTCGAAACCTGGTGGAAGGAGGAGGCTGAACTGATAAGTCACCAAAACTCGCAGGGAGGGATTCTTATAACATCAGAACAGCTCACTGGGTCTGGTCAGTGGCTGGGAAGTCCCAATCAACTTCAGAACGATGACATAGCCATAGTCCAGACAATGCTGTGTTGTCGTAGGGCCTGGGAAAAGATTCAAGTTCATGGAGATATCTCTAAATCTTTTATTAAGATAATGTGGTCAGGGAATGAACCTTGTACCAACTTTCTAGCCCAATTAGAAACTGCAGTAGATATGGCTATTGTCCAGCCAAAGCTCAGAGACAAGCTTTTCCAGACTTAAGCATTTGAGAATGCTAACTCTGACTGCCCAAATGCCTTGCAACCTTTGAGAGTACAAGATTCTCCCTTAGAGGAATACATATGGGGATGTGTTGATATAGAAACAGAATCCCACAAGGCTAATTTACTTGCTGCCACTTTAAAAGAAGGGGTCAGTTTAAAGGGATATGTCCTAAATGTCATAACTGCAGAAAATTGGGACATAGGAGAAAAGAGTGTTATAAAGGGAATATCTATAGAAAAAAACAATGACCAAAAGACTTATAGCATATGGGTTGTGTCCCAGGTCTAAGAAAGCACCTCATTCGGCTAGTGAGTACTGCTCTCAGTTCGATAAAAAAGGAACACTTTTATCGCAGGAAAACTAATAAGCGGTCCCAGCCTGGGGCCCACAGGCAAAAAATATGGGTATGAGAATCTACTCATTCACCAGCAACTTCACTCTGTTCAGTCTCTTTTACATGCCATCTCAGGCAGTATTGCTTTGGAGTTACGGGCATATGATAATGTCCTTTTGCTTCCCAGCATGGGAGCAAAAGAATTGAAAACGGGAGTGTATGGTCCTCTTCCCCCAGGTACCTTGGATCATTGCTTGGGAAAAGTGAGTTAGCATCTCAGGGAATGTTTGTCAACACAGGTGTTATTGATGGTAATTACTTAGGGTACATACAAATCATGATCTTGACAAATTTGACAACTCAAATTTTAACCAGACAAAAGATTGCTCAATTGCTTCTCTTGCTGCACCTTAAGTTATAAGGTGCTGGGGAAAACTATATTGGTGAGCCTGGTAACACAAGCCATATTTTCTGGCAAACGTCTGTTGATAAGAGTAGGCCTCAATTGACTCTTACTCTGAAGGATAAAAACTTTACTGGCCTGTTAGACACAGGTGCTGATGTTTCGGTTATGGCTTTAAATCAGTGGCCCAGGAAATGGCCAAAACAAGCTGTTGATACTACTTTTGTTGGCATCGGAACTCTAGATTCAATCTTTCAGAGTATTTTGCCTTTGATCTGCTTGGGGCCAGATAAGTAGACTGTTCAAATCTGACCTTATATAGCTGACATTGCTATTGACTTATGGGGTCATGATTTGCTCCTACAATGGAAAGCTGTGATAACCATACCATCCCCTCATGTTAATTCCTTGCAAATGTCAAATATAGCATAGAGGCTACTGCCCTGAAATATGCTCTCAGGTTATCCTGGAAGAGTAGTAATCCAGTGTGGGTGGAGCTATGACCATTAACTATGAAACAACTGGATACTTTAAAATTAGTAGTACAGGAACAATTAGAGCAAAGGCATATGGAGCCCTCTATCAGACCTGGGAATTTGCCTGGTTTTGTGATAAGAAAGAAATCAGGCAATTGGAGAATGCTCACTGACTTTCACAAAGTTAAAGAAACTATTATATTCATGGGACCCTGCAATTAGGCTTTCTTTTTCCTCTAGGATTCCTCCCAATTGGTATTTGTATGTTATTGACTTAAAGGATTGTTTTGTTTTGTTTTTTAACCATATACCTGCATCCTGAAGGCTGACCACATTTTGCTTTTTCTGTTCCTGTCTATGGTCAGCAGAAGCCTCCCAAGTGCTACCAGTGGAAGGTTCTACCACAAGGTATGTTGAATAGTCCTACACTGTATCAATAGTTTGTCAATCAACTGTTACAGATTCTTAGAAAGAGATACTCTACAGCCTACATTATTCATTATATGGATAACGTCATATTGGCACATCAGAGGTTGACAGTTTTACAGGAAATGTTTGAACAAGCAGTATGTATATTAAAGTCTTATGATCTTCAAATTGCCTCAGAAAAGGTGCAAACTACAGCTCCTTATAATTATTTGGGATATAAATTGACTCAAACTCAAATTCTTCTAGAACATGTTCAACTTTGATTGGATTCCTTGTCTACTTTAAATGACTTTTAAAAGCTCTTAGGTCATATTAATTGGTTACGTCCTATTTTAGGAATACCAACCTATGCTTTGTCTAATCTTTTCAAGATTGTAGAAGGACCTTTAGACTTAAATCGTCCTCATTCACTCACTCCAGAAGGCAATAAAGAACTGCAACTAATTAAAAAAGAGTTTCCATCAAAAGAATTAGATAGGGTTGATGTCAGATTTCCAATTCGGCTAATAATTATAGCCACTAGTCCCTCCCCAACCGGAGTTATTTATCAAGTAGATACTCTTTTAGAATGGCTTTTCCTTTCTAACAGAACTACACAAAAATTACATGGGTCTTCCTAAATCTATCAAAACTGATAATGCACCTTCTTATTCTACTCACAAATTAAATACTTTCCTATCTTTTTGGAATATTTAGTTATCTCATGGTATTCCTTACAATTCTCAAGGACAAGCCATTATTGGGTGACATCATAAAACATTGAAAGATATGTTAGATAATCAGAGGAGGAGGGGATATCCTCCCCTTGAATAATAGTCCTAAGTACATGCTCACTAGAGCTCTTTTCACTCTCAATATTCTGAATCTCCGCAACGACAGGAAGACAGTTGCAGAATGCCATTGGACATCTCTCATTCATTCACCATCCTCTCCAATACAACAACCTATTTTTTATAGAAAACCTGACATGGCAGAGTGGAAGTCTGATTATGTACTGCATTGGGGTCAAGGTTTTGCTCAAATTATTACAGAACTTCAAGAGAAGCAGTGGCTACCAGCCTGCTGGATTAAGGCTCGATACGAACAGGAAACCTTGCCAGTGCTTTAATAAATTTGTTTTCACTAACTTTTCTCTTATTTGCAAGACTCTGATTTTTGGAGCTCAGGTAATTTCATAATAGAGAGACCCTGAATCAGTCTCCTCTGTGGGAACTCTAGCTACTTCTCCCATATCACTGTCCATCATCAGCAGGAAGAGATTAAGAGTGGTCAGCATCCTACTTCCCTAAGAGACAGTTGGGAGCTTCTATGCAGGGAGGGAAGATTGATATAGGATTTCATTATTTTGGGCTGAGTAACAAGCCTCAGGTAAGCTCAGTATGCAGCCTCTAAACCTCAGGAGGTTATGTACACAAAGACCTCGAAAAGCAGGCTTCCGGGTAACGGTTATACTGGTTTTGGCTAAGGTGAGAGAATTTCTCTTGTTGGATTTATATCTGTTTCAGTTGGGCACCTGATCTTTACTTAAAGTTATACTGCTCTTTGGAAAGGGTCTGAGTTTGGTACAGCCCTTTCCCCGCCTAACATAACTTCGGGTGGTGGTTAATACTTCCTATGGAAGTGTCATGGGCCCTATGGCTCAGCCCATAGCATGTAGTTGAGTGATGATTAGCACCAATATGACATGTTTTCCCAATGCCTAGTTTGGCTAAAAGAGTTTCCCTTATGCCCAGATTAGTTCCATTGGTGTAATTCTGTTATACTTATATGTCCTTTTGTTTCTTTTACTTACCAGGAAAGAAAGCTCCTCGGTGAGAACAGCTGAAATAACCAAGGACAGATTTTTCTTCCTTGCCTCTCTAGAAATGTCTTTAATACACTAGAAGGGGGGAATGTAGAGGAAGCCAAAAGCCAGACAACCTCTGAGCAAGATGATTTGCGGCTGGGGGGTGGACCCTCGGGCAATTCGTCTGCAGATGTTCATTAAAGAGAAAGAACCCGAGCCCATGGCCATCCTTTGGCAAGTAGTCATTGTCTAATACCCCCCTCACTTGTCATGTACCATCTCAATAAAAGGCTACTGTGGAGGTTGCTCAGGGCTAACCTGCCATCAAGGTTAGCCCACCTCCTGCAAGCTTGGACTTCTAATCTGTGTCATGCCTGTTTCCTTCCTGTGGCAATGGAGACCAGGGCCATGGGAGTTGCAACATATATGTAATAAATTATTAGAGGGATATTGGTCAGTTTTTAAATTGTGACTTCAGTATAATTATCAGGGAAATGAAAATGCATTGGAGTGCAAATGAGTTTTACATTTTTACTTTGGTGTTAGTCTCTCTCTTTTTTTTTTTTTTTTTTTTTTTTTGGCAGTTTTTGGCCAGGGCTGGGTTTGAATCCACCACCTCCAGCATATGGGGCCAGCACCCTAACTCCTTTGAGCCACAGGCACCGCCCTTGGTGTTTGTCTTAAAAGGCCCTGTATGTACACAGGCTTTCTTTTCTATTGTCTGTATCCATTTAGATCCCCTTTTTGTTGATGTACTGCCACAGCAGCAACTAATGATAGTTATTAAAGTGTGTACAAACTGCAAAATATCTAACATAGTAATATAATTCTAAAGGATTTCTAATAATTGTAGAGGCAACTTTCTCTGGCTCTTGTTATGATCTGGCTAAATTTCAAATGGAAAATTACATTGTGTATCATATTCTCTGGTATTTTCATTTATTCTATAACCCTTTAAACACAAAATAAAAATAAATATAAAATGGAATCCACAAATTCACTTATAATAAAAATGTACAGAGTATTCTTCTATGCTATTCTCTTTGTATTTCCAAAGGATGTGTATACCTCTGCTAAATATGTGCATCTTAATGAAAGGATATGAGGAAGTGTCTGTGATAGTCTTGAAAAATTTATGTCACCTAAATAGTGAATTGGAGTTTTACGAGTAAATGTATGATCATATATCTTTGCACATTTTTTAACTAATACTTGGGAAAACACAAACCTAGAGTGAATTAGGCACTCCATAAAATCATCAGTCTCTGTACATAAAGAACTGGTCACTTAGATCTTAGAAGCATACCCACTTTCACCAATATCATTCTTTCACCTCCCAATCTGCACATCTTATGTTGTTTATTTTAGTATTATTTCTAAGAATAGAAAGAAGCAAAAATTGCTTTTACTGAGCGAGATTGAAGTAGAGTTTTTTTCTGGCACTTAATTTCGTATCTGTTTTCTTCTTTTTTTTTTTTCCTATTTGAACAGTTACTACCATAAAAATACAAAATCACAGGCAAATCTAAGGTTTTATAGGAAGTAAGAAAGACATTCATTCTACATCAGTATCAATATACTATAGAATTCAAACGTGTTGCCTTTTGGTCGCCCCTAGTAGGAAATAATCTTTAAACATTAAGGAGAGTTAAAGAGCTTCCACATATAGCTATCAATCAGAAAGACTTTAACAACATCTAACCTTAAGTATGAGTGTTTCCATGCTCTCTCAGTTGATGTAATATCAGAAGATTATAAAAAAGCCATTTGAGAGACACTGAAGAATGGTGAGGGAATATTTCTCTATTAGGAAATATTAGCTGTAATGGTTTACCTTACATTGTCTAGAAAAGGCGGGAAATGGAATTGCTTGTGCCTTTTGACAATACAGTAGAACATCTTTTCTATAGCACTTGCTGAATATTTCTAAGAATTCACCAAACTGTGAGAAGCAAGGTATATTACCTCCCTACTGAAGAGATGAGGGATAGTGAAATTGGAAGGTTAAATGGTTTGCTCAGCATCTCACGCTAAGTTATTGGCAGAGGAAATGCAGGAGAATAGCCTCTGGACTTTAAATCTGTTGCTTAGCTACTGATCCACAATAGCTCCCAATCGACTTGAGCTACAGAGTACTAAAGAATTTGAAGATTCAGAAAAGATCATGCTTCCACTGAAATAAAAAGTGGGAAATCCTATCAACCGATTGTTTTATATGCAAACTGTTTGCTCACTCTCATCAAATAAATTCATACATTAGTATATCAAATTTATTTTTGAATTTTCATATTGTCATAAATAAATTCATAGATGATACTGTACTGCGAATATCTATTAAAAATAGATAGATACTTTAGTGCAACTGAAATAGGTGTATAAAGGAAATTTCTTAAGGTAATCATAATACTCACTTTCTCTCAGTTCTAAGAAAGAAATTTATGGCAGCTGTCATTTGATATATGTTGTTATGTACCCCACTCTAACACAATGGAAAATTGAAGCAGAATTAATATTTGATCTTATAATTCAGATATAAAATATATTTTAATTTATAATATGCAATAAGTCATATATAATTTTGTTTTGGTCCCAACAGTCTGAGAAAAAAGTTTTGATTTCTATTATCCAACCACCACAAAATAAAGACTTTTAAATTTAAATTTACTTTTAAATAGGAAGTAAAAAAGACATTCATTCTACGTCAGTATCAATATACTATAGAATTCGAATGCTGTTGCCTTGTGGTCGCCCCCAGTAGGAAATAATCTTTAAATTGATTCATGGATATTTGCTTTTTTTATTGACTTAAAAGAAATGTCTTTGTGGCTGGGCACAGTGACTCATGCCTGTAATCATGACATACTGGGAGGCCAAATCAGGTGAATTGCTTGAGCTCAGGAGTTCAAGGCCAACCACAGCACAAGCAAGAACCCGTCTCTACTAAAAATTGGAAAGTTAGCAGGGTGTTGTGGTGTGTGCCTGTAGTCTCAGCTACTTGGGAGGCTGAGGCAAGAGATCAGGCCAAGACACTGAGATTGCTATGAGCTCTGATGATGCAATGGCACTCTACCCAGGGTGGTAGAGTCTGCTTAAAAAAAAAAAAAAAGTTTTTGCCCTTCCTATGTTTTGTATGTATTGATGAATAAAAGTTGATGATAGAGGCTCGGCGCCTGTGGTTCAGCGGGGTAAGGCGCCAGCCACGTACACCTGAGCTCGCGGGTTCAAATCCAGCCTGGGCCCGCCAAACAACAATGACGGCTGCCACCAAAAGATGGCCGGGCATTGTGGCGGGCGCCTGTAGTCCCAGCTATTTGGGAGGCAGAGGCAAGAGACTCGCTTGAGCCCAGGAACTGGAGGTTGCTGTGAACTGTGATGCCACAGCACTCTATCCAGGGTGACAGCTTGAGGCTCTGTCTCAAAAAAAAAAAAAAAAAAAAAGTTGATGATAGAGAAGAGTAGCGATCATTCCCATTTCTAAATGTATGTCTTGGTTAGCAAATGATGGTTCAATCTCCCCTATGATCCCTTTGACTTCCTCTTGATAGGGGCCGGGTGCTCCCTGGCTTGGTCAGGGCCAGCCACCCCAGGGGACCTCCTGTGCCTTCTGCATCTCCGCCTTGGCTGTGCTGGGGCAGCGGTCGAGGGGAGGCAGAGATGGAGAAGCATGTGCTTCAGAGAGGCCGAGTGCAGCAGAAGTCCATGGGTCCCTAATTAAATGAGAGAGACCACTGCACAACCCACACTGCTGCCCTTGCCAACTCCAGAACCATTCCTTGAACCTAGAAAGTTCTCCTTTGGCTGCACTACTCCCCTGTGAGCATTTAACAGGCCTAAGGGTGATACAGGGTTCCTCCATTCAGGGACGAACAGGGACCCTCGTTACCTAGGCCTGGACAATTTCATGAGTGGATTATATCCATTCATTAATGCTTTGATTCACCTTTCCCCTAGAGGAAGGGACTGTATCCATTCATTAATACACTCATTCACCTTGCTCCAGTAGTAGGGACTGTATGCATTCAATTTATTACCAAGTCCTGGCCAAATGTAACTACAAAGGACCCATGCCACTATTTAAACCCCTAGATAAGAAATTCAGGCAGAAGATTTTCTGACTTAAGTCTTTCCCTCTGCCAGGAGCTCTGGTGCTTTTTCTGTATTCTTTTCTGTAAAATAAATACTGTCTTACCACTCATCTGTGGTCTGTGGATTCATTCTTCGAATCCTGAAGACCAAAGACCTGCTGAAGAAAATATTCTGGTATCACTCTGATGCCCCATGATTCTATTTCTCTGTATGGAAATTTACAAACCACCTAGGTGATCATACAAGGCAAAGATTGCTCAGCTCTGAGGCCCAAGGCACCAGGGAAGGAAGCAATGCTTTTCTGAGACCATAGTTTCTTTCCATCAGAGATACCAGCCAGCAGAACATGAAAAATTACTTAAATATGTAACTTTAAGATTTAATACTGATGTTGAATTTACTATAGTCAGTGACTGAAGAAGTCATCAATACTGAGAAGCCTACTGAGCTTGCAGACTCCAACTAATATTTTTAGACCATTAAAACAAAAAATAAAATAAAAAGCACATCTTAATGTCCTCCCTAATACTATTTTCAGTATCACAATTGGTTGTATGTTTAATTCATTTACAAGTGTGCTGTGGAAGCCTTCTTTACAGGCATTCCTTCCTTAAAAAGAAACTCCACTTTGGTCAAATGCCTCTGACATTTCTCTCATCTTACAGCAGTGTTTGCAATCATGCATTTATTATGTAATTTCTCATTTGCATATGCATTAATTTCTCTTCACATCTTGATAAGCTCCCTACATTCATGAATGTTATGATGTTTACTCATGTGTTTCTCCTAACTTAGCCTGATGATTTCCATTGTTATACATGCATAATAAATCCTACACTCCTTATTTTTCCTTAGTTGCATATTGAGCTATCAACAGAAATAAGGGAAATAAACAGAAAAGCTTAAGGTAAGGATTTTGTGCTTTGGGGGCAGGAGTTTAAGATTAAATGAAGTACTGATCAGGGCAATTGCTGTGGTTTTTATTTGTCTACAACAAATTATATTCTTTCTCATGCTATCTATGTTGTTTCACTCAGTGGAAACATAAAGAAGGATTAGGTAGAACTGTATCTTAACTTAGTTGAAGAAGCCATTCTAGAATAATATAGGCAAACATCTATTAAGATATTTCTAAGTAATATAATCTTGTGTTATAAGAAAATAATATACTTTTGAATTTTAAGAGTATACTTAACAAAAATAACATTAGCAAAATACCAACTTACTACTTTTTTGACAAGTTTAGTAAAATACACTGCAAATTAACACACTTACATTGTAAAAATATTCTAAAAGCTCTAATAATTTAGGAAATAAGTAATTATAAAGTTAGATACATTTATGCAAAATCTATGTGCATTTGCAATTTAATTTTTTAACTTTCTTATAATTGGATAAAAGTGCATTTCTTCTTCATTTCAAGATACAGTTGTACATTATTTTAAAAGGATAAATTCATGAAATAAGATAATCAAAGAAGGTTCTCAAGATTATGCAGCATATGTAAGCAACTAAAAATACCTTAAAATATGTTATTAGCTTGACATTTCACCAATCAAAAGGTAAAATAGTCAAAAAGGAAATAATGTATGTGAGTGACTTTTTAACATAAATCATCATAATCACCTTAATGAATAATGAGAGAAGAACTATCATCCCATACCTCCGTCTATATCCTATACTATTTACAACAAGTGGAACTCATCAATGTTTTCATTACATGGAGATGCTGTTTTTTGTTTCATTGACTTTAGTGTCAAGGAATTAATATTTCTCAATCTCTCTCCATTAATATTATATTTTTCTATCTTGTGACTTACCTATTTGAATGCCAGAGTTTAGTCATTCTTTTATATACTTTAACTCCTGGAGAAGAAATGGCCTAAATACAAAGAAAGAGTTTACTTCTTATAGTCCTGGAGTGTGGAATTAAATGTTCTCAAGAAATAAAAATATAGTATAATATAAGACCTGTACATTAACAGAAATTTATAAAAACCTATATCTTATATAGCTGGTTCCTGTATAAAATATAATTGTTATACTGCACTTGGATAATATAAAAATTATGTTATAGTTTTATTTGAAAACCCCATAGGCTTATAATATTTCTAATTGTAGCCTTGAAAAAGAAAAGCTAAAGCAATACTTAATGTGTTAAATAGCTTGATACATAAAATTATCTAATTTTTATTTTTTTCTTTAAAAACCATTTATTTTTTCAGAGACTATTTTGGTAATACTGCAATGTAACAATTTTTTGAGAAACAATGTTGTAATGTCTTAAATATTATAACAAAGACAATTCTGTGAATACCTAAGTCCCAGTCCTCTCTCACTAGATTGGAAAAAAATAGCCGGCTGATACTAATTGAAAGAGTCATATTTAATCTGGGCTCATATCATCAAGTGTGAGCCAGTATGGATGTGCTCATTGAAAGATTAGTAAAGTTTGTGTGTAAAGACAGGAATGAACTAGTGTCCCATTTCCTCAGATGGCTGTCTCCAAATTTCCCCCATAACATCTAGCAGCAAATTGAAATAATGACTGACACAGAGAGGGCTCCCAATACCAGGGATTCTGTGCAAGGCCAGCATCCTTCTGTTTGACATTTTGCCATACCACCTGATGTACACTGTCACTCCATAGTGACAATAAAGCTTTCTGCATTAATAAGTTACAAGAAATCTTTATTTTCTTCTTAATGAAGCCCATGTTATCTCATAACAATATCCTGTGGTCAATTCTAGCAGACTTTTGGAGGAGTCATTAGAGTTTTCTAGATGTAAGATCATATCATTGGGATATTTTGGCTCATCAGCATGGATGACCTTTCTTTCTTTATCTTGCCTGATTGCTTTGGCTGAAACTTCCAGTACTGTGTTGAACAGAAGTGGTGACTTCTTGGTGGGAACCCTTATCTTGTTCTAGTTCTTAGGGGAAATATTTCTGGCTTTTCCTCATTTAGTATGTTAGCCATAGGTTTGTCATATATGACTTTAGCTGTTTTGAGGTATGATACTTCTATGACTAGATGTTATTCATAGGTTTGTCATATATGACTTTAGCTGTTTTGAGGTATGATACGTCTATGACTAATTTGTTTAATTTCTGTAATGAAGAGTGCTGGATTTTATCAAATGCTTTTTCTGAATCTATTGAGATGATCATCTTTTTTTTTTTTTTTAATTCTGCTTATGAGGTGAATCATGTTTACTGAAATTTGTATGTTATCCTTGCTCCTTAGGGATAAAACCTACCTGATTGTGGTGAATTATTTTCTTAACATACTATAAGATCTAGTATTTTGCTGAGGACTTTTGCATCTATATTAATGGGGTATATTGGTCTGTAGTTTTCTTTTTTGACATGTCCTTTCTGGCTTTGGGAGCAGGGAGATACTTTGTAGAATGAGTGAAGAAGGATTACTTTCTTCTCAATGTTAAGGAACAGTTATGGTAGTGTAAGTGACAGTTTTTCTTTGTAAATCTGTTAGAGATCAGTTGTGCATCCATCCGTCTTGTTCTGAAGGTTTTGTTGTTGTTGCCGTTGAGAGATTTTTTATTGCTGATTCAATATTTCCACTCATTATTGGTCTGTGCAGCATTTCTATTTCTTCCTAATTCAAGTGTGGCAGGTTGTGTTCTTCCAAAAATTTATCTATTTTCTCCAAGTTTTCTAATTGATGTGTGTAGAGTTCCTCGTTGTGGTCACTGTTGAAATTTTGTATTTCTGTGATATCAGTTGCAATGTGTCTGCTTTTCATTTCTGATGCAGCTTATTTGAATTTTCTCATTTCTTTTCTTGGTTAATCTAGCCAATGGTTTATTGATTTATCTACCTTTTTAAAGAACTGACTTTTCATTTCATTGATAAGTTTTCCCCTTTTTGGTTTCAATTTGGTTTAATTCTGTTCTGATCTATGTTATTTATTGTCTTCTGCTAGCTTTAGGTTTGGCTTGTTCTTGTTTTTAATATTTCCAGAGGTATGGCATTCAGTTTTTAATTTGTGATCCTTTAGTCTTTTTGAGATAGGCATTTATTACTGTGACCGTTCTTTTTTTTTTTTTTTTTTTTTTTTTGTGAGACAGAGTCTCTCACTTTATGGCCCTTGGTAGAGTGCCGTGGTGTCACACAGCTCACAGCAACCGCCAACTCCTGGGCTTAGGCAAGAGAATTGCCTAAGCCTCCCGAGTAGCTGGGACTACAGGCACCCACCACAACGCCCGGCTATTTTTCTGTTTTGCAGTTCAGCCGAGGCTGGGTTTGAACCCACCACCTTTGGTATATGGGGCCGGCACCCTACTCAATGAGCCACAGGCACCACCCCTGTGACCGTTCTTTTAGCACTGCTTTGGCTCTATTCCAGAGATTTTGGCTAACTGTCATTTCATTAAAATTTTTTTGTTTTCATATAGATTTTATTGTTAATGTAAAGATTGTTCATGTGCATATGGTTTAATTTCCATGCATTTATAACATTTTACAAGTTTCACTTGGAATTGATATCTAGTTTTATTTCACTGTGGTCTGAAAAGAAATATGACATGATTTTTATTTTCTTAGCTTTTGTTTTGTGGCCTAATATGTGCTTGATCTTGCAAAATTTTCCATGGGTTGATGAGAAGAATACATATTCTGTAGTTCAGGGGTATAACGCTCTGTGAGTATGTCTGTTGGGCTCATTTGATCCAGAGTACTGCTCAAGTCCAATGTTTCTTTGTTCATTTTCTGCCTTGAAAATCTGTCTAGCTGTCATTGGAGTGTTGATGTCCCCCACTGTTATTATATTGTCTTTCATGTCTTTGTTTAGGTCTAGTGGTATTTTCTTAATGAATTTAAGATTCCTGTGTGACTTGCGTATGTATTTAAGATAAATACACCTTTTTATTAACCCCCTGTCATTATATAATGGTCAGATTTGTCGAAGTTTTAGTTTTGGGGAGGAAGACTGTTAGATTATCAGAAAAAAGACTACCACTTGGCTGTGTGTATGTATACACATATATACACAAAGGGATATATCACAAAGTATTGGCTTATACAATTGAGGAGTCTGCTTAAACAAGTCTGAATTCTGTAGGGTTGACTGTAAGAAAGAGAAGATTGTGAACAGGCTGCAGATTCCATCAACACAAGGTATCTAGGGTTTCTAGATACAGGAAAGTTTTGAAGCTTCTTCAAAGGCCAACCCAAGATAATCTCTCTAAGAGCAATTTAAAGTCAAATATTAGAGCCTTTAATTATATATTGAAGATCCCTTCACAGAAACACCTAGCTAACGAATCATTCTAATACCCTGGTCCTAAGAGCCAAGGAACACTGACATGCACCAGGCTGTGGCGCTATCAAAGGCTTCCCTTACCATTTTTGGTATCTGGAGAATGGTCTAGAAAATGTAGTTATTCTAAAGTAGAATGAGCACTGGAGCAATCATATGTGTTTCAATGTTCATCTGGTAATTTGAAAAATTAATATTTCTGGACTCCTTAATGTATTAGGGGTAAGTTCCCAAGTACTTTGCATGTATAAATTGTTTAACATAAAAAACTTTTTGAGATTAAATATTATTGCCTACATTTTGTGAAGTCAAGACTCACAAGGATTATGTAAATTGCCTATTTTTGAGTAGCACAGTATCATGCTTTATACTCAGTATCTTATACAATGAAGTAGATAGAATTGGGAAGAGAAAAAAGGTATCAGTCGCCAGATATAAGATGACTTAGATCTCAAATAACATTAAGATGGTGCCGTAAACACAATTAAATAGTGACGTGACTGTAAGAATATTACATTTGGATAAATATAATGGATAAGTGAGAGAAATTATCAAGAATCACTTCAAAATTGAAAAATTAGGAACCACTTAAAACTGCATTAGAATGAATAAAAGTAAGAACATTTCCAAAGGAAATGGAATGCTATTAGTTTACAGTTATGTGAGGCTTTACTCTTTCTGCAAAGTAAATTATTAAAAAGATAATAGAGTATTGGCAATTGTTTATAATTAAAGGACAGATGAGTAACACAAAAAGGCAAATAAACAAGGGAAATTAGATGAAGAATTAGTAAGGAAAATTACATAGTATAATGATAAAGAAATAATTAATTATATTAAATAAAAATGCAAGTTTGAGAGCTTCCTTTGAATTGAAAAGGTTTTAATAGAAAACCATTTATAACATCTAAGAGGAGAAATTCAGTGAAATAGATTAAAATACTAGTTATGGAGGAGAAAAGAGGGTACTGAGGATGAGAATTAGATGAATTAATTATTCATTTGAGGATTACTGATGTAAGAACAGAGACATGATTGAGTTACAACCAAGAAACTCCTGCGTCAATTGAGCGCTTTGTCTGAAATGTCATTTAAAGAAAGCAAAAGAGCAAGGGGTTGGGAAAAAAAAGTGTGAGAGTGAAACCTATTTGAGATATAAAGTCACTATAATATTAAGTACATTCATTGATTATATCTCTAAACACTAGTCTAATGTCAGACCCAGCAAGGTCTTAAATATTAATTCAGGTATCATCAAAAATAATCTAGCGCATTTAAGTTTCAAAATAAAAACTAAGATTCAAGCTCTTCTTATAAAAATGATGTTGAAACAAATCATTTAAAGAAAGGATTTAAAGAAATCATTTGGAGAAAGTCCCAGGAATATAAAAATAAATTATCATACAGTGCTGAAAATGTTTATTAAAAGTGAGGAAAATTCATTATATGAATACAAAGAGAATTAAAAAAATGAATTTTTCATATATATCCTTAATAAGACCCTTCTCCTTTCCGGGTGCTTGGGTCATTGGAATTTGCAGACAATACAAAAATGGTGAGTTTCTGTTGATAAAATCATAGTCAGTGACTTTCTTTTATTCATTAATTACTAACATTCATCTTTGACTATACTATCTCCTTTTCTTCCTCCTTCTTACAGTTCAAACTCCAATCCTCCTTAATAAGAAAATGACTATAAAATAGATAATACATGTTTTATATTTCACAAAATTCTTCAGACATTTAAATGTCTACATTACAGCTCCAATTTACTTTAAGAAAGTGCTGTTTGTGAAATAAAGTTTCAAGTAATTCATTTTCCAGATACAAACCATTTTCAGGACAGAATATACTATTTTCTTTAGCTTTGTAGTGAGTAAATTTTTTTTGATTTAGTAACTAATTATTTTCTTGATAACTGTACCTTTTAGTTCAATTTACATTAACACGGAATTCTCCTACATCAATTTACATCACTGAGCATGCACTGTATCAAAGACAAAGCTGGAAAAACTAATATATTAAATAACACAGGCACATGAAGTTATAATATAATGAATCTACATGAAGTTGTGAGACTTTACCTGAGAGTGAAAAATAGAAAATTTAATGACACAAGCAGTTCATTGGTGAGGAAGCCTCTTTGTTAAATTTTAATATTTAAAGTGTAATTTGTAGTTTTTGTTTTACAAAATGAAATCACAAAAGATATTTCATCTAAGAAGATAATCACTATTATTTAATGAAACAATACAAATAATGTACTTAACATTACTTAAATAGAATGCTAATTAATCTTTTTTTTAACATGATATATTCACTAGTGTGCTGATATTATGGCCCAATTTTCTTTTTTTTTTTTTTTCTTTTTTTGAGACAGAGCCT
>CAUYON010112589.1:0-26292 GCA_963573935.1 Arctocebus calabarensis
TAGAATGGTGAAAAGAAAAAAGAGGAAAAATGCCAAGGAAAAATGTTGAAATTAAAAAATAAAAAACCCACAATCAAGAAACCAAACAATATATATATCTTGCTAAGTATTGACTGGGCAATAGGTGATCTTCTGAGCTATGTGATGTTAATCACAATGTTGATGTAGCTGTACGAGATGGGGACTTGAGGTCTCTGCTGATTACTCAGATCCTGCAGGCTTGGGAGCCCAAATAACTCCTCAGCCCACTCAAAAGATACTCCAAGCCATAAACTTTGGCCAAGAAGAAGCTTTCCAAGGAAAGCACTTATCCCTGGGATATCTCCTGGTGTGGCTGCCTGCTTATCCAGTGCAACAAATCCAGTCTCCTCCTATGTCCCTGAGGGCCACGGCTGTCAATTTGCCAAAAACTTCTATCTCTGCACTTGCCCAGAGTCTCAATCACCACTTTGGGCAGCTTGGTCACTAGATTACTCAACCAAGGTTTCCCTGGTGCTGCAGCATGCAAGGGCAGCCCACAGCTAAATGATATTAGCTCCTTTCTGGCTCAGCAGCTCAGTCTGGGACGCCTGACAACATGCAAAGTCATCTTCACACCAGCCCAAGATCTCCCAAGGCAGTTCAATCAAGTGTCCAAGTCCAAAAAAGCAAAACATCTCCCAGGTAAGGCTTTTCCTGCTTGCAATCTCACCATTGCTGAGGTTACAGCTGCAGGCAGCCTCTGACCGAACAAACACACCCACCACTTGCCAGTTTTCCACTGCTTCTGTCCTTCTTTGGGGGTCCAGAAGTCTCTCACTGACCTCCTGTATTACCAAAGGGAAGCCTCTGGGAGAACCCCACCAACCAGAAATGCCTGGGGTGCTGTCTCCCCACTCTCACTGTGCCCAGCTGCACAGAAGCCACCATCTTCCTCTCAGAATAGAATTTTTAAAGAGTGGGCATAGGAGTCCACCACTAACTTGCGGAGCTTCAGTGAGTGGCCTTGAGTGTGAGTTCCACCAAGCTTGTATCGAAGGCTATTTTCTCATTTAGCTAAGGGGGTAAGCTGAAGGGTACGAGGGACACCGTTTGGGTGATGGCACACTTGTACCTTTGATTCAATCAGTACAGAAGCAATCCATGTAACAAAACATTTGTACAGCTGTAATGTTCTCAGACACATCTAGCCAAAGACAATAATGAGCTGGAAATAGTATGTTGTAGGCAATTAGGATGGCTCTCCCAGGAAGGAGGACACTGCAGGGGCCCACCTCTTCGACTATTTTTACAGTTTCATGTCTTAACTTTAAATCTTTCATCCAGTGAGAGTCTATTTTTGTTAAAGGTGAAAGGTGTGGGTCCAGTTTTAGTCTTTGGCAGGTCACCAGCCAGTTCACCTAGCACCAGTTGTTAAATAGGGATCCTTATCCCCACTGAAAGTTTTTAATTGGCTTGTCAAAGATCAAATGACAGTAGGTACCTGGGTTCATCTCTTGGTTCTCTATTCTGTTCCATATATCTACCTCTCTGTTTTTGTGCCAGTACCATGCTGTTTTGATCACTATCGATTTGTAGTATAGTCTGAGTTCTGTTAGCATGATTCCTCCTGCTTTGTTTTTATTTCTGAGTTATGTCTGGGTTATTCGAGGTTTTTTTTCTGATTCCATGTAAAATGTATTAGTATTATTCAAAGTATTATTTTTTCGGGATTTTAAAAGTATGACAGTGGAGCTTTAATAGGGATTGCATTAAAATTGTATATTTCCTTGGGTAATATGGCCATTTTAACAATGTTGATTCTTCCCAGCCATGAGCATGGTATGTTTTTCCATTTGTTAGCATCTTCAGCTATTTCTCTTCTTAGAGTTTCATAGTTCTCTTTATAGAGATTTTTCACATCCTTTGTTAGGTAAACTCGCAAATATTTCATCTTTTTTGGCACTATTGTAAATGGAATAGAGTGCTTGATGATTTTTTCAGCTTGTCTATTGTTGATATGTATAAAGGCTACAGATTTACACGTGTTGATTTTGTAATTTGAGACACTGCTGTATTCCTTGATCACATCTAAGAGTTTTGTAGTAAAATCCCTGTTGTTTTCCAGGTATACAATCATATCATCTGCAAAGAGTAAAAGTTTGATCTCTTCTGACCCTATATGGACACACTTGATAACCTTTTCTTCCCTAATTGCAATGGCTAAAACTTCCAGTACAATATTAAAGAGCAGTGGAGACAATGGGCAACCTTGCCTGGTTCCTGATCTGAGTGGAAATGATTTCAATTTAATTTCATTTAATACGATATTGGCTGTGGATTTGCTGTAGATGGCCTCTATGAGTTTCGGAAATGTCACTTCTATAGCAATTTTCTTAAGTGTTCTGACCATGAAGCGATGCTAGATACTATCAAAAGCTTTTTCTACATCAATTGAGAGAATCATGTGGTCTTTATTTTTTAATTTGTTTATGTGCTGAATTGTATTCATAGATTTATGTATATTGAACCAGCCTTGAGATCATAGGATAAAACCCACTTGGTCATGGTGTATAATTTGTTTCAAGTTTTGCTTGATTTTGTTTGCTAGGATCTTGTTGAATATTTTTGCACCAATATTCATTACTGATATTTGGTCTATAATTTTCTTTTATTTTTGGGTCTTTTCCTGGTTTGGGGATCAAAATGATGTTTGCTTCATGGAATATGTTGGGTAGTATTCCTTCTTTTTCTGTATTTTGAAAAAGTTTGAGTAATATAGGTACTAGTTCTTCTTAAAAGGTTTGGGAGAATTCTGACGTGAAGCCATCTGGTCCCAGGCTTTTCTTTTTAGGGAGATTTTGTATAGTTGATGCTATTTCAGAACTTGATATAGGCCTGTTCAACATTTCCACTTCATTCTGGCTAAGTCTTGGAAGGTGGTGTGCTTCCAAGTATTGGTCAATTTCCTTCAGATTTTCATATTTCTGAGAGTAAAATTTCTTGTAATATTCATTAAGGATTTTTTTTAATTTCTGAGGAATCTGTTATTATTTCATCTTTATCATTTCTGATTGATGCAATTAAAAATATTACTTAAGCTGGATATTTCCTCCAGCTCCACAGTAGTTAGAGATTTTAATACTCCTTTAGCAGTGTTGCCTAGATCTTCATATAAGAAACTAAACAAAGAAATTTTAGATTTAATCTTAAATCTTGGTTAAGTTAGCCAATGGTTTATCTATTTTATTGGCCTTTTCAAAAAAACAACTTTTTGATGTATTGTTCTGTTGCATAATTCTTTTTTTTTTTTCAATTTTATTTAATTCTGCTCTCATTTTGGTTATTTCTTTTCTTCTCCTGCGTTTGGGAGTGGAATGTTCTTCCTTTTCCAGTTGCTTGAGTTGTCCCATTAAGTTGTTAACTTCCTCTCTTTCCATTCTCTTGAGGAAGGCTTGCAGTACTGTAAATTTCCCTCTTAGAACTGCCTTTGCAGTATCCCAGAGGTTCTGATAATTTGTGTCTTCATTGTTGTTTTGTTCCAAAAATTTGATAATTTCCTTCTTAATCTCATCTATGACCCAGCTATCCTTCAGCATACGGTTATTTAGCTTCCATGTTTTTGTATGAGTATGCAGATTCTTGTTGTTACTGAGTTCAAACTTTATTCCATGATGGTCCAAGAAGATGTAAGGAATAATTTCTATTCTTTTAAATTTGCTGAGGTTAGACTTCTAACCTAAGATATGATCCATTTTGGAGTATGTTCCGTGGGCTGATGAGAAGAATGTGTATCCATTTTGTAAGGATGAAATGTTCTGTAGATGTCTCTTAAATCCAAATGTTGAATGGTTAAGTTTAAATCTAAAAATTTTTTTTCTTAGTTTCTTATATGAAGATCTATCCAACACTGCTAAATGAGTATTAAAATCTCTGACTACTGTGGAGCTGGAAGAAATCAAGTTGCTCTTATCTGTTAGAGTTCCTTTTATAAATTGAGGCACATTTTGGTTGGGTGCATAAATATTAATAATTTAAATCTCATCATATTGAGTATTGCCCTTAACAGTTATGAAGTGTTCATCCTTATTCTTCCTTACTTTTGTTGGTTTAAAGCCTATTGTATCTGCTAATAAGATTACAACACCTGCTTTTTTCTGTTTCCATTTGCCTGGAATATAGGTGACCATCCCTTCACCTTGAGTCTATATTTATCTTTTAAGGTAAGACTATATTCTTGTATGCAACAGATATCTGGCATGAGTTTTTGTATTCGGTCAGCCAACCCATGCCTCTTTAGAGGACAATTTAAGCCATTCACATCAATTAAGAATATTGAAAAGTCTGGTAATATTTTGAGTACCAAGTTTTGCGAAATTCCAGTGGACATTTCTAATCCTTTTGCCACTGTGGTAGTTGGAATATGATCAAAAGATTCTGAGAGAGTTTGCTTTTGTGGTGGAGGATTGCCCTGCTCATTATGGAGGATAGGTCTGAGAATATCCTGGAGAGCTGGTTTAGTTATTGCAAATTTCTTCAACATCTGCATATCATTAAAGTTTTTAATTTCTCCATCATAAGTGAAACTCAGTTTAACTGGATACAGGATCCTGAGTTGAAAGTTATCTTCCTCTGGGAGATTAAAAGTTGATGATCACCCTCTTCTAGCTTGGAAGGTTTCAGCATAGAGATATGCAGTCCTGTTAATAGTCGTCCCCTTGTAAGACTATATGTCTGGCTGCTTTCAGAATTTTCTCCTTCATACTAACTTTAGTGAAGTTAATTATCATGTGCTTGGGGGATGTTTTATTTGGGTTGAGTCATGCTGGGTTTCTGAAACTGCTATCTGAATTTCAGAATCTCTTGGTATGTCTAGAAAGTTCTCTTTCATAATCTCATGAAGAAGAGCCTCTATGCCTCGCGAAGCCACTTTCATGCTTTCAGGGATCCTTATAAGGTGCATATTGTTTTTCTTTGAATTATCCCAGAGCTATATGACAGAATGATCCATTTTGCTCTCCATTTCTCTACCTCTTTGAGAGTTTTGGAGCATTCAAATGCTTTGTCTTCAATGTCAGAAATCTTTTCTTCTGCTTGCTCCATTCTGTTACTGAGTGATTCTACTGTATTTCTCAGGTTTTTGAGGGCTGAAAATTCTTTTCTCTATGTGTCAAAATCTTTGGTGACTTTGCATTTCAATTCATTAAATATTTAGACAACTTTTGAAATACTTGAATTTCTAATTCCAGTTTTACCTCTTTTCATTGATCTTATTTGAAATCCAAATTCTGAATTTGGTTTCTGACATCTCAGACATCTATTTATCAATGGGATCTTGAGTTGTTTCCACCAAATTATCCCTTGGGGCCATTGATCTACTCTGGTTATTCGTGTTACTGGAGTTTTTCCACTGATTCCGCCTTCTGATTATTTTACACCATTTGGCTAGATGTGCAGATAAGGAGAAGTTGGTTGGGGGCTCCAGGAGTAGTGATTGGCCAGTCCTTTACCCAAAAGCTGGGACTGGTGTCTGTACCTTTTTCCCTGGAGCTTCGCCAAGGTCCCCTACACTGCTACAGCCTGAGAGACTGGGGACCTTCTTGGTGTGGTGGGGCTAAGTGGCTCTGTCTTATTTTCACCTGGTCTCTCTCTTACCCTAGTAAATCAATGACTTGGGGTTGAAGGCTCAGCTGTTGAGAAATACCACAATTAAGTTACCCCATACCCCACAGGCAACAGTTAGAAAAGGAAAAGCAAACTTTCCCTCTACCACTCACCCAGGGTACCACTTCAGATAGTCCTCAGGTGATTGGCTCAGTTCAAGATGTCCAAAGCAATTGTTCCCCTCAGTCAGCATCGGTCTCAGATGGGAGAGTTCAAAAGGTCTCCAACAACTAGATAGCAGGCATCTGCTGGCAGCTCAAGTATGACTTGCTTTGGTGCTCCGTGAGGTCAGAATGACCCACCCAGCAAATAAATTAGTCTGGGAAAGTTGATGCCTCCTTCCCCACCTTGCACCTCTGTCACACCCAGTCACTGGTAACCCTGTAGAGCTGTGATCCTGTTCCCTCCAATGAGCAGATGCTCCAGGGTTTGAGCTTGCTGAGTCACAGGGAGATCTATGTCTTCTCAGCCAGGCCGCTACTCTCTGCCACCATCTGGCAGGGACAGGTGAGGCCTGACAACCAAGGTGCTTAATGGGGGCTGGGGTGGTTCACTCAGTTCCAGTCCTGCCCTTGATTGATGTTGCTGACAGAACAGAACAACTTCGCAGAATTTGTTTCTGTCCTGGCTATATTCCCCTGCAGATCAGATGCTGTTTGAGTTCACAGAAACTGAAACTCAGCCCTGTCTAGGCCACTGCCCTGTCTTGTCTGCTGTTTGTTTTGGGGCGAATGGTCAGAACTCAGCACTCAGCTGTCAGTTCCCTCCTCTGGCTACCCATCTTTGTCTCAGCTATGATCCCTTGAGGGCTGGATAAATCTGAAGCTCAGTAAAGCAATCCTCTGGGTCAGCCCCACTCTGGGAGTCTGCTGTCTCTGCACGAATATTCTAGTCCCCTTGCTCCACCCAGGCTGGTACCGCCTCTGGCATACCCTTACTCATGGGGCCTGCATTTCCATCCCAGATCTGTTCCACCAGTGGCTGCCACCAGAGAAGATGACTGGCTTCCCCTGGTTGCCCAGAGAGACTTGAAGTGCCCTATCAAAATATCCCCAGGGGTGTGAGCCCTATTGTTCCTGCTACTGTGGCTGGTGCTCTGTGCCATGGGGCACCACCACTCCTGTACAGTTCCCTCTCAGTTGACTGTCCTCTCCTTTCTCCCATACCAGAGAATCAGCACAGATCAGCAACAGCCCATTCCCCATCCATACCCCTCGAGAAAATGCCAAAGAATCTGTTTCTAGGGGACAGGTTCCAGAGCTCAGGGTGAGAGTGGAGGGGAGTGCTGATAGTTCAAATTGCAGGTAGAGAATATATACAGTTTTATATAGTTTTATGCCTGGCAGGAGAGTGCTGTGGCACTCTAGCAGGGGAAGGAGGTCCAGTTTTTAGAGAGTCTCTCCCGTGTGATAAAATAGGAGGATATTTCAACTCTGCCTGCTTGTTTGTATGGAGTGTACTGCAAGCCATTCTCATGGGGGAGGGTATCCCCATCTCCTTGGTGATGGATTTTGTACCTTTTGTTGTATCCTTGCGATCTCAGCTAGCCTCAGCAGGGTTGATGTGCATTCTGTAACCTTCTCTCTTGGCTGAGATCTGAACCATTGGCTTTCTTGCTAAACTTCTGTCCTTTAACTCTCCTTCTGGATGGGAACCTCTGTGGAAAACTGGCTTCAGTTGGCCACCTTGCCTCCGCCCCCTAGTAGGAATATATTTATGTTGCATTATACCTTCTTCTCTGTTTTTTTTTTTTTTCTCATAGGAGGTGTGGTTAATTTTTTCTCTCTCTCTTCTTTTCTTGCCCTTTTGGTTGCTAAGATTGCTTCCATCAGGCTATTTGAGCTTTCTTATTATTTTGTTTCAGTTATGTTTTTGGCTAAGTTGTCTGGTTAGCTCTTTTCTTTTCTTTTTTTTTTTTCCGAGACAGAGTCTCAATATGTCACCCTTGATAGAGTGCCATGCTGTCACAGCTCACAGCAATCTCAAACTCTTGAGCTTAAGTGATTCTCTTCCCTCAACCTCCTGAGTAACTAGGACGGCAGGTACTTGCCACAGTGCCCAGCTACTTGGGGAGTGCAGATGTCATCGTTGTGTAGCAGTCCCAGGCCGAGCTTGAACCCACCAGCTTTAGTGTATGTAGCTGGTGCCCTACTCACTGAGGTACAGGCACCGAGCCTGGTTAACTATTTTTCCAAACATTCTTTTATACAGTAAACAAGAACAAGGGCTTCTGTATTTTTTTTCTTTTGTTTTTGTTCTTTTTGCTCATTTGCAAAACTTTAGGTTGATTTATTCTCTATCTCTATTTCACTCCCCAACATTCTCTTAGATGATAGCAACTCTTCTACACTTCTAATATTTCCCACATAATGTGCTTCTACATCAGCTAAGATAATCCCCTCACTACCTGTTTTATTCTTTCTTCTTGGACTGTTGCTTTTCTTTGTTTATTCCTTTTCCCTTCCTCTCCTTTGATTCAACAGTAGATTTAATTTCCTTTGTCTATTCTTTTTTTTAACATTTTTTCTTTATTCCCCCCTTTTTTTTTGTTTACCTCTGTTTTTATCTTATTTTTTGTTTCTTTCTTCCTTTCTTTCCATCCTTTCTTTGCTGAGGGTGGGTGTGACACAGCTGTGCTCTGGCAGGTAGACTGAAGCAGTACTTTGGCTCAAGTAGGCCAAGAGAACTTTAAAAATTGTGCAGAATTTTACTTACTATTTTTCCCTTTTTTTTCTTTATCCACACTCAAGTTTCCCTTCTTGTCTTTTGTGTTTGTTCTTCTTCTTCTTTTCCTAATTTTGGCAGAGGAAGTATCTCAACCTTTTCAGGCTAATAAGGAGTGCCTGATTTAGAGGAAACCACACAACCCAGCTCCTCAACACCCTTGAGCAATTGACATGGATTTAGCACTGAGCTGAACAAACAACATTTCTTCTATCACTCTCATCTTTTCTTTCAATCCTCCTTCTCTTCTGTTCTTCAATTTTCTTCAGTCACTCACCTGTCCCCCTTTTTCTTTTCCTTCATTTATTTCATTCTTTTTCTTTTCCCTGACTCTTTCTTTCTTGTTTCCTACCCTTTTTTTTCCTTTCCTCTTACTTCTCCTTGCCTTCTCCAGCCCTTCTCATCCTTGTGACCCCATACCAAGAGGCCTCTTCATCACCTACATTCTGAGACAATATAACTTGAAACAAAGGAGGAAGTGAGTAATAAAAAGGTTCACAATTAAGTGAACAAGAGGAAAGCACTCATGAGGAGGAACCAAAAGAATAATTCAGGCAGAATGAAGAACCAAAATAGAGTACTCTTCAAGGGAATCATGAGACAATTATAACAGAAAACTCCTCCTATAAAGAATTAATGGATATGACAGAAAGGGAATTTAAAATATGGATGATTAAGACAATAAGGATATTGGATTAGAAAATGGAAAGACAGAACCAAAAGTCAGCTGAGAGATATGTACAATATAGAAAAGATATGGATAAGCTTAAAGAAATAAAGGTGACAATCAGGGAATGTACAGAGGCTGTAGAAAGTGTCAAAAATACATTAGACCATGGAGAAGAAAGTACATCAGAGTTAGAGGATGGAGTCTTTGAGTTAATACAGGTAGTTACAGAGTCATAGAAAAAGACAGAGAAAGAAGGGACGGCACTTACAGAACTATGACATGCCATGAAGCCTTCAAACATATAGATAATAGGAATCCCTGAAGGGGAAGAAGATTGTCCCAAAGGTATGGAAGCCCTACTGGAGAATATCATAAAAGAAAACTTTACAAGTTTTACTAAGGATCCTGACACACCCTTTTCAGATGGATATCGAACCCTCAGTCATCTCAACTCTAACAGAGCCTCTCCAAGGTACACTGTAATGAACATGTCCAAAGTTAAGATGAAGGAGAAAATTCTACAAGCAGCTAGGAATAAGCACCAATTGGCCTGCAAGAGCAGAGCCATTAGGATGAAAGCAGACTTTCCAACCAAAACTTTACAAGCCAGAAGAACATGGTCATCCATGTTCAATATCCTTAAACAAAATAATTTTTCATCCCAGAATCCTGTGTTATGCACAATGTAGCTTCAACATTGATGGAGAAATCAAATTTTTGCAGATATACAAGCACAAAGGAAATTCATCATAACAAGACCAGCTCTATAGGAAATACTTAGACCAATTCTCAGTTCTGAACATGACAATCAACCACTACCAAAGTAAACACCTAGAAACCAAAGGCCAGAGCTTGTTTTCACAATGGCACAAAGGATAAAACCACATAATAAACTGTTTCATAATAAGATGAATAGAATTCCAACACACTCATCAATACTCTCAATGAATTGAATTCCCTACTGAAGAGGCATAGGCTGGCCAATTGGATAAAAAAACACAAGCCATTCATATGCTGTCTCCAGGAGACACACGTTGCTCTGAAAGACAAATCAATACTCAGGGTGAGGGGATGGAAAACAGTGTTTCAAACAAATGGAAATTAGAAGAAAGGAGGGGATGCAATCTTATTCTCAGATACAAGTGGATTCAAAGCAACTTTAGTTAAGAAAGACAAAGATGGACACTTCATAATGGTCAAAGGAACAATTCAACAAGAAAACATCTTAATTTTAAACATTTATGCACCTAATTTAAATGCTCCCAGATTTATGAAACAGACCTTGAGGGTTCTGAGCAATAAGATATGCTACAACTAACCTTAATAGTCAGGGATTTTAACACCCCTCTGACAAAACTGGACAGATCCTCTAAATGGAAACTAAATAAGGATACAAAGGACTTAATGTGACCCTGAAATACATGGGATTAATAAACAAATGCAAAACACACCATCCCAAAGCAAAAGAATATACTTTTTTCTCATCAGCTCATGGCACATACTCCAAAATAGATCACATCCTAAGATACAAATCAAACCTCAGCAAAATTAAAGGAATAGGAATTATTCCATATCTCTCCTCAGACCACAAGGCTACTATGGTGAAGCTCAACTCCAACAATAATGTTTATCCCTGAACAAAGCCTTGGAAACTAAACAACCTTAGACTGAATGATAGTTGGGTTCAGAAAGAGATAAAAGAGGAATTTGTTAATTTCCTCAAACATACCAATAATGAAGATGCAAGTTACCAAAACTTCTGGGATATAGAAAAAGTAGTCCTGAAAGGAAAATTTATTGCAGTAGATGCCTACCTTTGAAAAACAGAAAATGAGTGCAAGAGCACACTCACCAACCATCTTAGGAAATTGGAAAAAGACGATCAATCTAACCCTAAACCCAGCAGAAGGAAGGAAATAGCCAAAATTAAATCAGATATTAATGAAATTGAAAATGAAAAAGTCGTTCAGAAAATTAATGAAATAAACAGTTGTTTTTTTTGAAAAAGTAAATAAAATAGATAAACCTTGGGCCAGACTAAATAGAAACAGAAAAGTATAAGCTATAGTAACCTCAATCAGGAACATAATCAACCTCAATCCTTTATCATTGATAAAAGGAAAATAACAACCAATGCCACAGAGATAGAAGAGATTATCTCTGAATACTATAAGAAACTCTACACTCAGAAATTTGACAATGTAGAGGAAGTGGATCAATACTTGGAATCACACCCTCTCCCTAGTCTTAATCAAGCAGAAATACATCTTCTGAACAGGCCAATTTCAAGCACTGAGATCATAAAAACAATTTAAAAAGTCCCAAACAAAAAAAATGTCCTGGAACAGATGGCTTCACATCAGAATTCTAGCAAACCTTCTAAGAAGACCTAATAATGCAGAAATTATTCCCCAAAAATTGAGGAGGAAAGAATCTTCCTCCAACACTTTCTATGAAGCAAACAATCACCCTGATACCAAAACCAGGAAAAAATCCAACTGAAAAGCAGAACTACAGACCAATTTCACTAATGAACACACCCATGCAAAGATTCTCAAAATTCTAGCCAATAGATTACAGCTTATCAATAAAAGAAGTCATACACCCCAATCAAGTAGATTTCACCCAAGGATGCAAGGCTGATTTAACATATGCAAATACATAAATTTAATTCACCATATCAACAGAAGCAAAAACAAAGACCATATGATACTCTTAGTAGATGCAGAAAAAGCATTCAATAAAATTCAACATCCCTTTCTAATTAGAACTCTGAAAAATACAGGCATTGACAGCACATTTCTTAAACTGATCAAAGCCATCTATGACAACTCCACAGCTAATATTATATTAAGTGGAGTAAAACTGAAAGCTTTTCCACTCAGATATGGAACAAGACAAGGTTGTCCTCTTTCACCAATGCTATCCAACATAGTGCTAGAAGTTCTAGCTGATACAATCGGGCAAGAGAAGGAAACAAAGGGCATCCAAATGGGGGCAGAGGAAGTGAAACTCTCCCGTTTTGTGAATGATATGATCTTATACTTAGAGAACCCCAAAGTCTCAACCACAAGCTTCGTGGAAGTGACCAAAACATACAGTAACTTCTCAGGATATATAATCAATGTTCACAAATCAGTAGCCTTTCCATATGCCAATAACAACCAAGATGAGAAGATGATCAAGGTCACAATTTCCTTCTCAATAGCTTCAAAGACAATGAAATACCTAGGATTATATGTCGCAAAAGAGGTGAAGGACCTCTATAAAGAAAATAATAAAACTCTAAGAAAGGAAATAGCAGAGAACATTAACAAATGGAAGAACATACCATGCTCATGGCTGGGAAGAATCAACATTGTTAAAATGTCTATACATCACAAAGCAATGTGCAGATTCAATTCCATCCCTATTAAAATACCAACACTGTACTTTCAAGACTTGGAAAAAAATAATTCTTCCTTTTGTATGAAATCAGGAAAAAAAACATATAGCCAAGGCAATTCTTAGTAATAAAAACAAAACTGGGGGCATCAACCTACCAGACTTTAGGCTGTACTACAAGGCCATAGTGATTAAAACAGCATTATATTGGCACAAAAACAGAGACATAGACATCTGGAACCAAATAGAAAACAGGTAAATGAAGCTAATATCTTACAGACACCTAATCTTTGATAAACCAATCAAGGACATACACTTTGGGAAAGAATCCCTGTTAAATAAGTGGTGCTGGGGAAACTGGATATCCACATGTAAAAGACTGAAACTGAACCCACACATTTCTCCACTCACAAAAATTAATTCAAGATGGATAAAAGACCTAAATTTAAGGCAAGAAACAATAAAAATCCTCAAAGAAAATGTGGGGAAAACACTTGAAGCTATTGGCTGGGGGGAAAGAATTCTTGAGGAAGACTCCTATGAGAATTGCAGCAACAAAAATAAACAAATAGGACTTAATGAAACTGAAAAGCTTTTGTATAGCTAAGGAGACAACAACCAAAGCAAATAGACAACCTACCCAGTGGGAAAGGATATTTGCATATCTTGAATCAGACAAAAGCTTAATAACTAGGATCTATAGAGAACTCAAATTAAGCAACACAAAAAGAGCCAAGAATCCCTTAGACTACTGGGCAAGAGAGAGGAATAGAACCTTCTCTAAAGAAGACAAATGAGTGGCTAACAAATATATCCAAAAAATGCTCATCGTCCCTAATGATTAGAGAAATGCAAATCAAAACCACCCCGAGATATCATCTAACCCTAGTGAGAAAGGCCCACATCACAAAATCTCCAAACTGCAAATGCTGGTGTGGATGTGGAGAGAAGGGAACACTTTTACACTGCTGGTGGGACTGCAAACTAATACAACCTTTTTGGAAGGAAGTATGGAGAACCCTCAAAGAACTCAAACAAGACCTCCCATTTGATCCTGAAATTCCATTACTGGGCATCTACCCAAAAGAAAAAAATTCCTTTACCATAAGGACACTTGAGCTAGACTTTTTATCACAGCTCTATTTACAATTGCTGAAACATCAAAACAGCTTAAATGCTCACTAACCCAGGAATGGATTAACAAGTTGTAGTATATGTATGCCCTGGAATGCCATTCAGCCATTATAAAAGAGGGATACTTTACATCTTTTGTATTAACCTGTATGGAATTGGAACACATTATCCTTAGCAAAGTATCACAAGAATAAAGAAATAAGAATCCTATGTACTCAATTCTGATATGAGGACAACTAATGACCTAGCACACAGTGGGGGGGGGTGGATGGAGAGAACAGAGAGAGGGAAGGAGGCAGGAGGTGGGGGGGGGTCACAAGAGGACACACTGTTTGGGGGCGGAACACTGTTATAAGAGGGTCTTTATCTAACACAAGCAATCAATGTAACCAGGTTCTGTGTACCCTCAATGAATCCCCAACAATCAAAAACAAAGAAGCAAAGTGCTGCTAAGAACATTCTCATATATGTCTGCTCCTGCACATGCCCTGAGATTATGTACCAAGGAGTGGAATGGCTGCAGCCTGCAGCATGTGCATCTTTTGGATAAAGCGGTATTACCAGATGGCTCTCCAAGGTGGTCAGACCAATTTGAGCTCCTATGAGCACTGTGCCAGAGTCTTCATTGCCTCTACTTCCTCCCAAGCATGACATGAGGCCAACCTTTGAAAATCTTGCAGGTTTGATGGCGTGCAGTAGTATCCCATGGTGGTTGTAGTAGGCAGTTCTCAGACTATTTGCAAGGTTTCCCCACTTCCAGTCTCTTTTTGTGTTTGTTGAACCACTTGTGCTTCCTCTATAAAATGCATGGTGAAAGGCATTTTACTGTTCAATATGCATGCAAAATCATAACATCCCCTCTAAGTAACACTTAGCCATGTCCCAAGAATTTCTTTTTTAGTTATTTCTCAATATTGTCCAGTATTCTTAATGATTTCCTCTTTGACCCATTATTGCTTTAGAAGGGTTTGGTGAACCCCAAGCATATACGTTTTTTAAAGTTCTTTTTCTTGGGGGACCTGAGACAGCCACAAATGAATCCTTTCCTCTCACCTCCTCCTCCTTATATCCTCCTAAGACAAAAGACACAAAGGATCTGACTAGCCCCATCCCCAAGAAGTTCGTGCCAAAGAACCTAACATTTCAGGCAAGTTGTGCAATTTGTCCATGCCCTAAGTCCCCATATTAAAGGGGTCTCTAACCGTTGCATGGGGTAGACACCACCTTTGCAATGCCCAAGTGAGCCACACTCCCTTTTCAAGAAACCTGGCCAGAACTCCTCTGCTCTGTTCTCACGCTGAGCATCACCTCTTGTACCTTTCATATGAAGCCAGAAACTCACAACTGGCAGCTGACTGGTAGCTGGCTGCCAGCCTCCTGAGTTACCCCAGTATTCTCAGAACCCAATCTGGATTTGCCCAGATCTGATTCTAATGACCCACCTGTCAATCTGACAGGATTTCACCCTGAAATGCCATTAAAGGGTAAGTTCCCTCCATACCTTCAAAGAGAACCTCTCTTGGTTCACTTCTTGGCTCACTCCGTGTCTATATATACCGACATCTCCCTCACTTCTTTGTTTGTTCCTTGGCACCTAATTAGAGGGGTTATCCTACCACTGTGCTCCCTTTTGCAGTACCAGGGACCTTAAATCATTTTGGTTTTTGTTTTTCAATTCAGGGCCAGTGTTGGACACTCATTTAGCTATGTATGAGAAAAAATAGGGGCACCTGACCTTTCCCTGTCTTTCTTCATTTTCTCTCCTCCATGCCCTGTTTGTTCTAAAACAAGGTATGCCTTCTTTTCAATGCAGGTAGGGGGAGAACATCCAGAGACACTGCAGAGTTGTCTCCTTCAACCCAGCACAAATTAGAAAATGGGACCTTCAATTTTATTATCTTAAAAACTTAAATAATTTCCTCCAATAAAATGGTAGATAAAATGAAATTCCTTGTCTTTATGTCTTTCTTCCCTCCGCTCTTCCCCTCCCTATACATATCATCGATGGAATGCATCCCCTTCTATCCTCACCGTCTTCTTCATGATCTTTCCTCTACCAGGGACTACTCCAGCTCCTACAACTCCTTCACTTTCTAAACACCCCCTGTGGCCTCAAGGCCCTCCACTCTCCCCTACTCCACAGATTCTTGGAACTCCCACAGCCTCCTATCCCCACCCAACAGCCACATGTCCCTCTCCACAGCCCAGGCAGGTCTGAGAACATAAGATGCAAAACCACCAGTCTACAGACCCAGCAGCTCCTGTGACTCCGTTGGCAGTGTCCTAGGAAGCCATACACTGCTCTAGGCCCCAGAAGACAAAATAAGGAGCATCGGGGCAGGGGCAGGGCTCAGGGGAGTTCACAGTACTAGCAGCCACCTAACCACCACCCACCTTGACAGACTTCTCTCTGCAATGCTGCTGGCCTCCCTTCCATCCCTGCTGTGGGCTTCCCCTAGACCTCCAAATTCCCACCTCCCCCCAGCTTTGGGGGGAGGAATTCTCCCTCCTTCAGCTAGAGAGAAAACAGGACTAATGGTGGGCCTAGAAACACAAAAGTTTTTCAATGGTGGCTGCCACTTGGAAACGTCTCCACCAATATTTACTCAAAAGGCACAAGTAAAAAGACCACGCCCTGCTACATAGTGGAGCCCTGCCCACCACTATAACTCCATCAAGACTTGGCAATGTCAAGGGCCTAACCCAGCCATGCCTGAAGGTTTTCCCTTCCACCTGTTCCCCTTCTCCAAAGACAAAGACACAAAGCATGTGGTAGCCCCATCCGCCCCACCACCCTAAGTTCAACAAAAAGACCCTAACTTTCCAAGCAAGTTGTGGAATTTTCCCACTGCCTAAAGCAGAGGGTCTTTATGTGCCTGCCTGGTGCAGATGCCCTGTTCAATAAACCTAGCCTGAACATCTTGACTCTGGTCTCTCTGGGCACCACAGTTTATAATTTTCACTTTTGTATTTTCTTTTTAACTTAGCTGCATTGTCATCACAGAACATGATATATACTTTGTATTTCTTGAGCTTTGCTTTACCCATCAGATTTTTTCAGCATTATAAGGGAAAAATGAGAAATTTATTCTCTGTGCTCTATCAGCCATTGGCCCCTTTCCTGCCTGAGCTACTCTGGGAAGGTCTGTCTAGCTTCCTATCCTTTCCTACCCCCATTACTTCCCTTGAGAATATTTGGTCTTCATTTATAATTTCATATCACCAATCTATTGGCTGAAGAAGTGGTTTGAGTTTTGGTGATTATTCAGTGTTTATTTCATTTTTGTCTGAGAATGATATCATTTGCAAGGCCGTATGTTTGCATAGAAGGATTAGTTAAACATAATGTATAAGTGTGAGGGAAAACTTAATAAAATGGACCAAATATTGGGCTTTAAAGCAAATCAAACACAATTTCAAGATTGCCTTCACAGAGTATTTATTTCCTTTCCACAGTGGGAAAAGGCTTGAATACAATTTTTTTTTTTTTTGCAGTTTTTGGCTGGGGGTGGGTTTGAAACTGCCACCTCCGGCATAAGGGGCCAGTGCCCTACTCTTTTGAGCCACAGGCCCTGCCCTTGAATACAATTTTTTAAAGGGAGAATCTCTGGTTTGAAATTAAACAATGGATGTAATATTTCAAGAAACCAACAAAACCATTTAGGCTCCAAAGAAAGCACAATGGAAATAAGAAGATATTATCATTAACATAAAAGTAGCTTTCAAATAGCTGGAGCAAAAAAAGGAGTCATTCTAGTTATCTTCACTGTTGACCTCCTTTTTTGATTTGATATAAAGAGCAAGAGACAGGTCCCACTTGAAGCTTTGCATGCGTATTTTTAAACCACCATCATAAAACACAAGCAAGTCATAAGGGTAATATGGCACACCTGGGAAGGGCTCAACTACAAGTTGGACTTTACCTAAGGAATGCAAACAATGTAAACTAATCATTTATATCCTCACATTAATCTCAACAACAACCAGCACACAAAAAACAGGCAAAGTATTCACCCTTGTTTCCCATCAACCTAGAGGCTAAACTTCACATGAAGGGCCTTACTGCTTTAGGCCCAGAAACCTAACACTTGAGCCAATTGCCCTGGTTCACAGCATGCAGATAGGTATCTCAATGGCTGAGGGAGGGAAGACTGGGGCTTGCACTATTCTCATTACACAGTCCCATCATTCATGCATAATTACACAATGTAAAGTTTTAGTTTTAATGCAAGACATCACAGGCTTGAAAGGACAAGACTCACATAAATCAGCGCCAAACAGAACAGGAATTTCAGACCCTAGGGAGCTTGAAACATGAATTCTTTCCCAAAAGTTTGACTTGCCTGTGTCTGCTCTGTGTTTCTGTCCTCATTGATACATTTAAACAAATCTGCTCTATTGCATAAAAAGAAAATTTTTGATTGGAGATTTTCTGATAATCACATACGGCTTTCTCCTTTATATTTTGTCATATAAAAACAAATTCACATGCACACACAGAGACAAGTAATCCCTCTGGAAAATTCTACTATATGCACATAGCAGATTGAGGATGAAAAAGAAAAATGACAATGTTACCAAAATAAGTGTGACCTAAAGATATTTATAAAGGGAGACCACAAACTGTAAGTGATGAAATAAGCATTCAGTAAACCAATTAAATGCAGAATCATTAAAGGAAATTCATCATTTCCATTGGAAGATATTGTGGAACGGACATAAATCACAGCAGAGCTGACAACGTTTAGTTTACCGGAAGGATGCTTAAACTATCAGCAGTGTGCCATGTGACACATGCCCCTCAAATCTACAAGATGCCGTGTGCCACCTGCCCACAAAATCGGGAGGACTCAAACAGCCACCCACCATAGAATCTCCAGCTGGTCCTGCCTGGCAAGCCACAGCTCTTTGGGAAAACCCTGCTTGTCAGTGCTCAGGCAGTCCTGAGGCGACTCACTTGCGGACACTGTATACTGGAGAACCGCCTTGGTGGCCTCATTCGGTGCACTTGCCAAGCTTCCTGGGCAGCAGCATGCACACAGCGCTCTGGATCTCTCTGGTTGTAATGGTGGGGTGATTGATGCAGCGGGCCAGGCAGCCAGCCTCCTGGGGATTCTTTCGAACATTTCATTGATGAATGACTCCATGATTCTCTCGGTCCCCTGGGACAGACTGAGGCTCTAGTGGACCTTTTTCAGGACCCGGAGGATGTAGGTGGTGAAACTTGCCCATGCCTGGATGGGGCTGTGACCATGGCGCATTCACCGTTTCTGTTTCTCGGTGGTCAATGACTCTCGGCCTCATCAGCATTGGGGCATGAAGCCTGAGAAGACATGTCAGAGTAAGATTCAGCCATTGTGGAGACAGAACAGAAGATGGCAGCTTGGAGCTCTTGCAGACCATTTTGTAGCCTCTGCATTACCAGATATCACTGGCCACTCGTGTCTGACTGGATCAAACTCCTGGTTGGGAGAAAGTCAGCTGAGAGACGATGCCCTCAACTTGATTGGATCGGTCTGCTGGGGTCTGAATCTCATCCACCAATCACACTGGGCACTTGCACATCCATGAGCTTCCTCTCACCAGCTAAGTGGAAAGGTAGAAAGATGCCCTACAGAGGAAAGGGTTGTTTAACCACATGAGCTGGTGGAGGTCACACCATGAGCACATTGGAAACATCACAGAAATCTCCTAAAGTGCAGCAATTTCAGGTTTGGTTCCTTGAGAGATTCTGGCCTCCAAAACTCACAATCATTATGCCAGAGGAATTACTCACAGACCTGATGAGCAGAGTGCTCCTTGAAAGTCATGGGAACTGGCTGTCCAGCTCCAGCCTCAAGTCTTGGTGAAAACCCTCGCTGAATCTGGAGGAGGACAAATAGCAAAATCACTGTCTCAAAACGGAGAACACAAACAGAAGTGGGTATACCTTAAAAATATATCTGAGAATATTCAATGTTGACCAAGTTTACAACTGTATCTATACTATTTGCTAAAAATTGCCCTAAGGGTTAGGTTTGTTAAACAGATATTGAAGTTTTTAATCCAAATAAAATTGCTAATTTCATTGAAAATAACTTCTCCAAGAAAGATTTGTTGGTGAGAACATAAATTAATAACACATAAATATTTTTAAATTAAAATAATCTATGATATTATATATAAAAGTAGTTCTTTGGAGGGAGTAAGATGATGGCAAGTAACAGCTCCTTTGCAACCAGGTGCTGTGAGATTGGGAAGAGAAGACTCCAGGCATCTCTGGCTTGTGGGCTGTGCCCAGAAACATCCCTTTGCCCCATAGGGAGACAGCAAGAGACTTCTGGACCCTAGGAAGAAGACCAAAGCAGTGGTAAAGTGGCAAATTCATTTGGTCTGAGGCTGTGACCACCACAGCTGTAATAACAACAGCAGAGAGATTGTTATTTTGGCATTGGCCACTCAGTTAAACTACCTTGAGAGAACGTGGGTGAGAGTGTGGATGACTTTAAGTGTTGTCTAGGGCTCCAGACTGAGCCACTGAGCTGAAACAGAGCTAATATTCTGTTGTGGGCCAAGTGCACAGTCATTGTGGGAGAACTGTCCCTGCAGACTCTGCCCTCAGGATCACAGAGCCAGCCAGCTGGGAAACCTTGGGCGAGTACTATAGTGACTGATCAGTGCCAAAGGCCAAGACTGAGGCAGTGAGGAAAAGCAGAGATTTTGGTGTTTGACAGTAGCAGGGCTGCTTTGCAGCCTCAGCCCTCAGGGACATAGAGTGAGACCAGTTTTGGCACACCCTGGATAAGCAAGCAGCCAATTCAGGAGAGACCCCAGTGACAAGTGCTTTCCTGGGAAAGCTTCTGCTTAGCCAAGGCTAAACGTTTAAAGTATCTTTTAAGTGGGCTGAGGAGAGATTTAGGCTCTCCACCCTGCAGGGTTTGAGAAATCAGCAGAGGCCTACAGTCTCCATCTCATATAGCTGTATCAGCATTGTGATTAACATCTCATACCCCAGAAGATCACCTGTTGCCCAGACAAAATTCATCAAGATATATATACGGCTTTGTTTTGGGTTTTTTTGTTTGTTTGTTTGTCTGTTTGTTTGTTTCAATTTCAACATTTTCCCTCTAGATTTTTCTTTTTTATCTTTTCTTCATTTTTCTAGTTTAAATATAATTTTCCATTGTTACTTCCATTAATAATAAGAACTTCATTTTTGCTAGTGTTTCTGCCCCTATTATTTCTTCCCCAATTTTATCCCAGAAAGTTTTCTGTTTGTTTGTTTTGGTTTGATTTATAGTATTTTTGTCTTTCCTCTCTGTTTGGTGGAGGTGGAGTACTATGTCTGAACAGGCTGACAAAGAGCTGCTGACCTCTAGGGAACCACCCAACCCAGCACCCCCAGAGGTTGGAGGTTTTTAAGGTTGGGTCAAAGTACCCTACTATACACTTTATTACTCCCGTCCCCCTCTTTCTGTGCCTCTATTCTTTTTGTTAATATTCCCTTTTACTCACCCCCTCTCCTTCCTATTTTTTCTTTTCTTTTAAATCTTTTTTCCTTTGTTGCTCTTCATTCTTCTCTTCCTTCTGGTCCTGTATACCAAAAGAACTCATCAAAACCTTAGGCCAGAGGCATGGTAACTTAAAGAGCAAGAGGAAATGAAAGGAAAATTAGAGGAAGGAAACAGATAAAAGAAAATACTCAAGAGGAAGAATCAGAAGAAAAGTCCTGGCAACATGAAAACCCAGTCTAGAGCAACCCCCCCCCAAAAAAAGAACCATGTGGTAGCTACTGCAGAGGATTCCACCTATAAAGAAATGTCAGAAAATAAAGAAAGGGAATTTAAAATGCAGAGGACACAAACAATGAAGGAAATTGCTTAGAAAGTGGAAAATAACCAAAAGGAAATCCAAAAACAGAATCAAATAAGAGATGAATGATATGAAGATTAGAGAAAGGATATAGCAGGCTAATCACCTGTAGCTCAGTGGCTAGGGCACCAGCCACATACACCAGAGCTGGTGGGATCAAATCCAGCCTGGGCCTGCCAAACAACAATGACAACTACAACCAAAGGATAGTTTGGCATTGTGGCAGGCACCTGTGGCCCCAGTTGCTTTGGATGTTGAGGCAGGAAAATCACTTGAGCCCAAGGGTTTGAGGTTGCTGTGGGCTGTGACACCACGGCACTCTACTCAGTGCAACAGCTTGAGACTCTGTCTCAAAAAAAAAAAAAAAAAAAAAAAAAGAAAGAAAGAAAGAAAGAAGGAAAGAAAGAAAGGATATAGCAGAGATGAAGGAATTGAAACCGTCTATTAGGGAACTTAAAGATGCAAAAGAAAATATCAACAACAGATTAGACTATGCAGAAGAAAGAATCTCAGAAGTAGAGGACAAAGCTCTTGATTTATCTCAGATAGTTAAAGAGGCAGAAAAGAAGAGAGAGAAAGCAGAAAGCATAATAATGTTCAGTGACAGAATTATGGAACTTTATGAGGTGTTGAAACATACAAGTTATAGGTGTCCCACAAAGGAAAGAAGAATACCCCATGTGCTCCATGCTCTGGAGCTGCTCCCACAGCCAGAACTCCTTGGCTGGAGCAGTCGCAGGGGAGCTACACTGAGTCACTCCCTACAAAGATCCAGCAACAATAGAGTCATCCCACTGGGGTCTCATCTTGGAGAGATATTGCCCCAACTCTGAGGACTGCCAGAGGAAACCAGAACTCACTCTACAGAGATACTGGTGCTGCAGAGCAGCGGGGCAAAGGCATGGTGGCTGAGGGAGAAAAGCATTTGCTGACTTGTTACACTCAGGATTAGACTGAGTCCAAGTGGAACACTAGCCAGGGGCTATTGAGTACCTGAGGCAGACAGGCATTAGCTCCCCTAGCCAGCTGGAAGCAGAGAGTAGTGGGTGGGCCACAGGGGCATTGACCTTCCTTTAACTTTGACAGGCATTAAGCCCTGGCACATCTGCTTATTGGAGGGAGGAGGACCGCAGCCCTGTGGGGTCACTAGTTACTGGGCATGAAAAAGGAGCATAGTGGAGACAGAGACTCAGCCCCCTGGTCCAACTCTGATACTGGGCAGGCCTTTCTGATTCCACAGAACACCAGAGCGAGCCAAATCTGAGCAGTCAGTAGAACTCTGCCATCTAGTTGCTGGAGACTTTTCAAACTCTCCACTTGTGAGTTCGTACTGACTGGGTCAATTGATTTGGAACTCCTAACCTGGGCCAATCACCCAAGGACCCTTTGGGGTGGTACCCTGGTTGCACAGTAACGGAAAACATTGATTTTCCTCTTCCAGTTATTGTCCATGGGGGCTGGGGTGTCTTAGTTACTTGTATTTCTCCATAGATAAGATTTCACCAGAGTCACTGATCCACTAGGATCAGACAAGAACCAGTTGAATACAAGACAGAGCCATCTAACCCCACCACACCAAGTAGGTTTCCTCGACCGCAGAGTGTAATTCTGTACGGGTCTTTTGCAAAACTACTATGGAAAAAGCTGCAGCCATCAGTCCCAGATCCTTGACAGAGGGCTGGTTAACCACAACTCCAGAAGCTCCTAACCCAATTTCACATTACCTGCCCACATAGCCAATGATGAAATGAAAATCAATCATGAGGCAGAATCAATGGAAAAACTCTGGCAACATGAATAATCAGAGTAGATCAACTCCCTCAAGGAATGATAAGGCAGACACAGCACAAGATCCCATTCATAAACAAATGGCTGAGATGTCAGAAATCGAGTTTAGGATTTGGATAGCAAATAAGATCAACAGCATGAAGGAAAAGATGGAATTAGAATTTCAAACAGTAATTCAAAAGATGTCTCAAGAATTCAATAAATTCAAAGACAAAATGACCAAAGATTTTGACACTTTGAGGTAAGAATTTACAGCCCTCAAAGATCTGAAAAATATAGTAGAATCCCTCAGTAATAGAATGGAGCAGGCAGAAGAAAGGACTTCTGAGATTGAAGACAAAGCTTTTGAATACTCCCAAATGCTCAAAGAGGAAAATAATTGGAGAACAAAAACGGATCATTCTCTCAGAGCTCTGGGATAATTCAAAGAGATATAATATTCACCTTATCAGAATACCTGAAGGTGATGAGGTTGCTGCAAAGGATACAGACGCTTTACTTCATGAAATAATCAAAGAGAATTTTTCAGACATGCCAAGAGATCCCAAAATTCAGATAGCAGACAATTTCAGAACACTGGCATAACTCAACCAAAATAAAAATCATCATAGACACATTATAATTAACTTCACCAAAGTTAATATGAAGGAGAAAATTCTGCAAGCAGTAACACATAAGAAAACCATAACCTACAAGGGGAAGAACATTAGAATGACTGTAGATGTCTCTGCTGAAACCTTTCAAGCTAGAAGTGGGTGGTCATTGACTCTTAATCTCCTTAAACAAAATAACTTTCAACCCAGGATCCTGTATCCAGTTAAACTGAGTTTCATCTATGATGGAGAAATTAAGTACTTTAATGACATTCACATGTTGAAGAAATTTTCCATAACTAAACCAGCTCTCCAGGATATTCTCAGACTTATCCTCCATAATGAACAATACAATCCTCCACCACCAAAAATAAACTCACTCAGAAACTTTTGATCATATTCCAACTTCCACAGTGGCAAAAGGATTAAAAATGCCCAGCAGACTTTCAAAACATTCAATACTCAAAACTCTATCTGACTTATTAATACTCTCAATTAATGTGAATGGCTTAAATTGCCCTCTGAAGAGGCCCAGGTTGGCTGACTGGATACAAAAACTCAGGCCAGACATCTGCTGCATTCAAGAATCTCACCTTACCTTAAAAGATAACATAGACTCAGGGAAAAGGGATGGTCATCTATAATTCAGGCAAATGGAAAGCAGAAAAAAGCAGGAGTTGCAATATTATTTGCAGATATAAAAGGCTTTAAACCAATAAAAGTAAGGAAAGATAATGATGATCACTTCTTAGTTCTTGAGGGCAACACTCAACATGATGAGATTTCAGTTATCAATGTTTATGCACCCAACCAAAATGTGCCTCAATTTATAAGAGAAACTCTAACAGACATGAGAAACTTGATTTCCACCAGCACCATAATTGTCGGGGACTTTAAGACTCCTTTGGCAGTGTTGGATAGATCCTCAAAAAGAATCTAAGCAATGAAATTTTAGACTTAAACTTAACCATTCAACATTTGCATCTAACAGACAGCTACAGAACATTTCATCCTAACAAAACTGAATACACATTCTTCTCATAGGCCCATGGATTGTCCTTCAAAATTTATCACATCTTAGGTCACAAATCTAACCTCAGCAAATATAAAAGAATAGAAATCATTCCTTGTATTTTCTCAGACCATCATAGAATAAATGTTGAACTTACAAACAATAGGCATCTACATACACATACAAAAACATGCAAAGTAAATACCCTCATGCTGAATGATAGCTGGGTCATAGATGAGATCAAGAAGGAAATTACCAAATTTTTAGAACAAAATGATAATGAAAACACGAACTATCAGAACCTCTGAGATACCACAAAGGCAGTCCTAAGAGGAAAATTTATAGCATTGCAAGCCTTCAAGAGAATGGAAAGAGCGGAAGTCAACAACTTAATGGGACATCTCAAGCAACTGGAAAAGGAAGAAATTTCCAACCCTAAATCCAGCAGAAGAAAAGAAATAACTAAAATTAGAGCAGAACCAAACAAAATTGAAAACAAAAGAATCATACAACAGACCAATCAGTCAAAGAGTTGGTTTTATGAAAAGGTCAATAAAATAGATAAACCTTTGGCCAATCTAACTAGAAGTAGAACAGTAAAATCCCCGATTTCATCAATCAGAAATGATAAAAGTCAAATAACAACAGACCCCTCATAAATTCAACAAATCCTTAACAAAAACTACATAAAACTCTATTCTCTGATGTATGAAAAGCTGAAGGAAATAGATCAATACTTGGACACATATCACCCACCTAGACTCAGCCAGAAAGAAGTGAATATTATGAACAAACCTATAATAAGTTCTGAAATAGCTTCAACTATAAGAAATCTCCCCAAAAAGAAAAGCTCAGGACCAGATGGCTTCACATCAGAATTCTACCAAACCTTTAAAGAGGAACTAATACCTATATTACTTAACCTTTTCCAAAACATAGACAAAAAAGGAATACTTCCCAACACATTCTATGAAGCAAATATCGCCCTGATACCCAAACCAGGAAATGACCTAACAAGAAAAGAAAATTATAGACCAACACCTCCACTGAATATTGATGCAAAAATATTCAATAAGATCCTAGCAAACAGAATTCAACAACACATAAAAAAAAGTATATACCACAACCAGATCAGGCTTCATCCCAAGGTCCCAAGAATGGTTCAATATATGTAAACACATAAATATAATACATCACATAAACAAATTAAAAAACAAGACCATACAATTCTCTCAATTGATGCAGAAAAAGCTTTTGACAATATCTAGCATCCTTTCTTGATCAGAACGTTTAAGAAAATTAGTATAAGGGTTCGGAGCCTATGGTTCAACGGGCTAAGGCACCAACCACATACACCTGAGCTGGCAGGTTCAAATCCAGCCCGGGCCGCCAAACAACAATGACAGCTGCAACCAAAAAATGGCCGGGCGTTGTGGCGGGTGCCTGTAGTCCCAGCTACTTGGGAGGCAGAGGCAGGAGTCTCGCTTGAGCCCAGGAATTGGAGGTTGCTGTGA
>CAUYON010112595.1:0-77980 GCA_963573935.1 Arctocebus calabarensis
AGTAGCTGGGACTACAGGCGCCCACCACAGCGCCCGGCTATTTTTTGTTTTGTTTTGCAGTTCGGCCGAGGCCGGGCTTGAACCCGCCACCTTCGGTATATGGGGCCGGCGCCCTACTCACTGAGCCACAGGAGCCGCCCAGAACTCTACAATCTTTAATTCTAGCTCTTAGGTTCATTTCCTAAGCTCTAATTAGACTGAGCCTGTATTCCCAACTACATAGTGGACTTACCTACATATATGTTCCCTGAATTCTAAAACCAGAAATATTATCCTCTCTGCTCTTAACAATTTTTCTGACATTTCCTTCTTCTGGCTAATTCTGGCCCATATAGCTTAAAGGTAGGTCAGTGTCTTATTTTGAAAAATCTAAAATAGCACCCATCAGTGACAATGACAAAGGCTGTGCCTAGTAATTGTTTAAGGGCAAAAAACAAACAGTAAAACATGGTAGCTTATTTTGTAAGCCAAATAGACTTTTTTCTGCTAACTTCTTTAATTGATCATGACACAAAACTAAACTTTGTATTTTCAAGTTGATATATTCATTCTTTTTTTTTTTTGGTTCTAAGATTTTAGTATAGAAGGCTGGCTGCTAAATGGAGTGTTTCTATCTCTCATTTTAAAAACTGAATTAAGTAGCTCTTTACACATATGTGATCTTTCACCAATGTTATCCTTCTATTAATCAACTGCTCTCCAAGAATCATTTCCTATCATCATTGAAATACATTAGAAATAAAGCATGATTTAAGTACACAGTGAAATTTATATACATATGTGTATCTCATTGTTGAGATGGAGTCTACTAATGAACTAAAACAGGAGATGCATCATACCTTCTTCTTCTTTAGCAACTTTTTGCTGGCATCTGCCTTCATGGCAGTTATTTCAGGAATTATCCTTCTCCCATAAGGTGAGGGCATTGTCTCTTCCAACTGAAGTTTCTTCACTTTAGGTTTGCCAACTTTACCTTTTATTGCTTTTCCTGACATTCCAGCCAGAATATCTTCTCGTTCTTGAGCTTCCACTTTCTGAAGTATAATTATAAAGGGTGAGTGGGCCATAAACAACTTCTTAGAAAAGATGATCACTATTCATAAGTAACTGAAAGATACTTTAGTCACTCATTAAATAAAGCTCTTCTTTTAATTAATCTAATCCAAGATAAAGTAATGTGGGAAAAAAACAAGAATGTTAAACTGGAAGATCTACATTGTAATCGTAATTCATCCAACCAGCTTCTCATTTGTAATATAAGAAGATAATGTGACTAAATGACCAAATAGTCCCTTCCAATTCTAAGATCCCATGATGTATAATGCAATCAAGACCTCTGATGAGCTAGTATCATCAGAATCCTAGCAAATCACACATAGGTAGTTCTGTTAACAACTATTGAAGCTATTCTATTGCTTTAGATACACAAAAAAATATGGAAAAAAGGGTTCATAAATGTATAATAAAGTTAGAAAGCATGGAAAACTCTAAGTGTTAATATAGTTAAATTAAACTTAGGAGGGCAACAATGAGCATTTAATTATGATTAATTGCCATGAAGTCTACATTTTCCAAAACTATTCCTTCAAATAATTAGCAGGCATTGATGGCCGAAGAGAAAATGACATCTGTTTAAAGATTTTTTTAAAAGATCTTTGTAGCATAATAGATTAAAAATAACATAAGATTTAAAATCAAACAGACCTGAATTTCAATTGGTCGTGCATAGTTTGGAAACATCAGATAATTTACAGCGTACCTACTAGGTACTAGGCGCTAAGAATGCTAGGAATTTAAAAACTCTGTAGTCCTCATTTTATGGCTCAGAACTGGGTCTCAGACAATGAGTAATTTCTCTTAACAGTAATGATATAATTCCTCTCTAAGTACGTTATTTAACCTCTCTAAACTTTAGTGTCCTTTTTGTATAACAAGTCAATAATAACTTATTTCATTGAAGGTGGTGTTGGAGGTTACTCTAAGCATTACATAGAATGCACTCCTGGCATATGATACATATTCAATTCCAAGTATCCTTAGGCTTTACATGATATAGAAAGACATGAAATTTAAATCTAAAAATTTTCAGATGTTTTTTAAAAAGACTATAGCCAGAACTTAGTTGTTTGGACCTATTTTGCTAATTATCAATTAATAAAATGATAAATTATATCCAAGTACTCACTACTAATCTGAAGTCAATAGATAACTACACACCCACATGAGAGCAAAACACTCTTAAATTCAAGTGAGTGGGGGAGGGAGGGAGAAAGGAAAGAGAAGGGAGGATGTTTGGTAAACTGTCACCCAATAGGCACCATGTAAAGGTATACGGCACATCCCCTGGGTGAAGGGCTCAACTACAACTTGGACTTTACCTAACAAATGAAAACAATGAAGCCTAATCGTTTGTACCCTCATATTAATCTGAAATTTTAAAAAATGATAAATTAAAAGTGAAAAGAATATTCTTCACTAGTATTGTTTTGATTGATAACTTTTCAATAGTGAGGATATTTATAGGCACAAGAGAAAGTTCCCTAGGTTTCACTATATTTGAGATCAAACTTAAAGCAATATCAGAATATCATTAGTATTGATCAGGAATAATTTTACTTTCAATATATACATGATTGGGTTTTTAATGACCGTTAATTTTTAAGGAATAATATAAGCCAGCAGAAAAAAAAAGTACCCCAAATTTTTTAAAAATCTAATTAATGAACAATATAAGACAAGCACAAATCAAGAAAAACTTACATTGTGGCACTTGAATGATCACTGAGTGCTATTTATACAACGGTACTAAAAATTTCAGAAATTCTTTCTGGCAACTAATACACCATATTGTTTTTAACAGTACAAATTCTGACACAGGCCACAAAAATGAAACTCGAGAGAATGTGAGCAAAAAAATCAGTGAAATAAGTAAAAAGCAAAAGTAATTATCACATGAGTAATAAGAAATAGTAGTTTACCTTTTGTTACTCAAAATTAGATGCTCACACTGCTACCATTAATTTAGTTCTAATATTTTAATTTTTTTTTTTTTTTTGGCTAGGCCCAGGTTTGAACCCACCACATCCAGTATATGGGGCCAGCACCCCACTCCTTTGAGCCACTGGTGGCACCCTAGTTCTAATATTTTAAGTGGGTAATTTAAGAAAAAGTTTACATTTCATACTTTTCCTCTACATTTTGTATTTTCTTTTTAAAATTAGCATTGTACTTGGAGTAAACTAGATTATAATACATAAATATTGACTTTTCTCTGTTATAAAACTAAAAAGACTATTATTCTAGTCCTAAATTTAAAGTACTTATATTCAATTATATACACATATTGGTCTTACCTCCTTGCAAAAAACCCTTGCAATAAACTAAATCAATAAGCCAATTTAAGTAACCTAAGAAATTTTAACTAATACAAAGTAGGATTTAATTTATTCTAAAATTCAACTGCACAGCCATTTATATTCATCCATATCAGAAATAATTTTTCTTTCTAACTTCATATAAACTGAAGTTTAGTCCTAGCTCAGCTTACAAACACATTAACCCTCACAGAGCTGAAGGAAACATAAAAGAGATAATTTTAAACATTTTCATTATTTCATAAATATTACTTTTCTAAATATATTTTAATAGAGACTTAACCTACATCCAGTTCTTCAACAAATGCTGCTAAATCTTCTTTCCAAAGATCTGAAGGAGATTTTCTTTTAAGATCATTGACCTCTCGCCCCTATAATAAAAAAGTAATATAGCTTAAAAAAAAAAAACATTTAATAGTTTTTAAATGTATAAAGGGTAATGAAAATAGTTTTTTGGGAAAAGAGAAAGATATAGATAACACTGAAATACTTTCAAATTATTTAACCCACAAAAGTTCATACTTTTGCATCTCTCTGTTTAATCAGTTCTTCAACTTTTTCTTTAGTAAGAGACCACAGAGACATATTTAAAATATAATTAAAATCAGGGCCTGAAGGAGTTCCCGAATCAGAGGAACTATCATCATGCTGGTTTTGTGTTTCCTCCTCTTCTGCTGCCTGTAAAAAATAATAAACTTCATATTAAAATCCTGTATAGTATCAAATTAATGTTGAATTTTATTGAGTTAAAAATTCAACAAGTGCTACACTGTCAATGTTACACCTCAGGGTGGCAGGGTTATTTTAGACCATTATCTAATAAAAATGTTTTTCCATTTAAAATTTTCTAAAGATATACAATCTTCGGAAGGAATGGTAGAATCTGTCCCTATTTACCCAGGAATCTAATGAAAAATTAATGTTTTTCTTAGGAACTAAGTAACAAAATGAGAAGATACCACATCTTAAAATTAACAGAGTGGCACTAATGTTTTATTACTGCATCTTGTCATATTTTTACATTGGTAAGTGAATGAAAAATCTGAAACCCAAAATAATCACTTATGAAAAATGTTCTACAATTATAATAAATATGCCAAGGTACATTCACTTACTAAAGATGAATTCTTATTAAAAATTCTTTCAAGTAAGAAAACTTACATAATGACTCAGACAATTAACTTAAGAATTTAAGAGTTGGTGAGTTACAGTAAGAATTATCTGGGCTTTGCTAAACTTTTATTCATAAGATTTTTTTCCATAGAAACAGCTCCAACAACAAAATTCTCAGTGCTAATATTAAATTGCAAAACACAACAAATTTAATAAAAGTTATTTTAGGTGAAACCACCTTTAAATTTTTAAAAATAACAACAGCCATTAAATACAATTTTATCTAATTTGAAGTACACAGATATATCAAAATGACTTTTCAAGGAGTAAAGGGATTTTTAAAAAAGACTGAGTTAATCGTGATACTCCATAAATCAAAAAATGTTCACTTTTCAAAAAAGAAGAAAAAATAAGCTGTACAATCTAATCAAATTTTTAAGTAAAACAATGTATATATACAAAGTAAAGTTCAGGTATACTTTAGAAATAAAAGGGTAAAAATTAAAATTACAAAGCAAGATGTTTAATTATATAAACAAAAGTATTAAGTTCAATGAAGTAATATTAGCCAAATAAGGAATGCTGTTGTTGAGTTAACAGATGATAAAGTAACTAGATAATTTATGACAAATTAATAATTGCACAGTTTTTAAAAATTCTTCATAAAACAGTATTTTGCTATGGAGTATTGAGGTTGTTAAATTACTATAAAAATATTATCAAGGTGTCATAAAACCCTATTTAAACTCACATTTTAGAAAATCTGTTTGATCTAGGTTTTGATGACACCAAAGTATTATTAATGAGAGCTCTCTGAATATGTTTATCTATCACTGTTTACAAAAATATGACTGAGGACACTTTTAGAAATAAAGAAAAATAAACTTTTCAAGATCTAATGACAGAATTCCATTTCTTATGATTAGCTGATTTATAATTTTAACACTCTTCTCCAACTCTGTATAATAAATAGGACACTCTTGCAAGAACAGCTCTTTTTGTTACCTGAAGCCTGTCCCTCCCCCAAAGGGTTTACATGGCCAAGATGCTGAATAAATTTTGATGGTAACAATGCAAGCACTGAAAGCAAGCTAGGCTTTACGCCCATGTACTTTACTTCCATCAAAAGGCATTTTCATACCACAGACATTTTTATCTTCTAAATTCATTAGCTTACTAGCTAATTTCCTTAAAAGATACAGTTTAAACCAACAGTGATACAAGGGCAAGTAATGTATAAGCCATAATTTGGGGATTAACAGTATCATAAAACACATCAATGTGAAAAGAAAGTTCTTCAATCATTCTAATTCTGAATGTGCCCCATCGTGTCCTACCCCAGTTTCTTCAAATGATGAATAAGCCTATTATCTTAATATGTAATTGTTATATTATAAACCTTATTCTAATTTTATTCTCTTTAATATATAGCTTTTATTCACTTCAATATTGAAAAAGTTTAAATAATGTGAACAACAGCAACAATGTTTCAATGTAACTCAATGAAAAAGCACATTATGATTGAGAACTCAGGTGTAGAAAAGTTTAAAGTTTCAGTTGAAGTTATAATCATAACTATTTTTAAAGATGTTAATATTATCAGTATCATATATACACAAATAACCTAATTAAGTATCAAAAACAATTAATCATTTCAAATTTCCTTACTTTTCTACATTTTTGTTCTCAATCACAATGTTGTATTGCCCTTTAAAATTTTTCTTTTAATTACATACAACATCAAAAAGCTTATTGAGGGGAATCTCAAAGTTTCAATATCCCACTAACAATTAATATTAACTACTTTATCATCTGAAATGTACAACTTAGTTATTAATAAAACATCAGACTTTTAATCTGAAGCTACATAATTTAAAGGGCCGGGCAAGGTGGCTCATGACTGTAATCCTAGCACTCTGAGAGGCTGAGTCTGGTGGATTGCCTGAGCTCAGGAGTTTAAGAACAGCCTGAGCAAGGGCAGCGCCTGTGGCTCAAAGGGGTAGGGCACTGGCCCTCTAAACTGGAGTTTGTGGGTTCAAAACCAGCCCGGCCAAAAAGAAAAAAGAAAAAAAAAAAGAACAGCCTGAGCAAGAGTGAGATCCCATCTCTAAAAATTAGCCAGGCCTTGTGACAGGTGCCTTTAGTCCCAGCTCCTTGGGAAGCTGAGGCAAGAGGATCCCTTGAGCCCAAGAGTTTGAGGTTACTGTGAGTTATGGCAGCACAGCACTCTACTGAAGGTGACAAAGTAAGACTGTTTAAAAAAAAAAAAACTAAGCATGGGACAGAGCACAAATTTGGTGCTCAATAAATCCCTCCTTTACAAATGAATATTTTGTCTCTAGTTTTCCCAGCATTTACTGAAACCAAATTAAGTGACTGGTGACTGGATGCCATATTGTGACCACAGACTTAAGTTTAGAAATATTTTGAGTGCTACCAGTCTAGTTCCCAGATAGTATACAAACACCTCACAAAAACCACCACCACAAATTAACACCCTTTTAATGGCAAGCTCAGAAAAAAAAGGCCAAGGAGACTGAGCTACCTTCTCACACCTGGAGTCATTTCTCCAGGCTCTGGTTGAGTTACACTGGCAGAGTGCTTTGTGGTGGGTGTGCACTGCAAATTCCTGTACTGTATCTGTTCTGTGGATAAACAGAAGACTTCAGTCTCCAAAAAGACTACTCAACACTTCTAGCAGTACTACATTTAAAATCTAGGAGATTTTTTTGTTTTGGAAGTTGTTTTAAAAGCTTCTCTGAATGTCTTTTTCTGCAAATGATTACCTTTTCTTGTGCTTCTTTCCAGGCTTTCACTGGGTCAGATTCATAACCTCTCTGGACTAACATTTGAATCAAATCTTTCTTTGACCTATTCTCTATGTGAGGGAAAAATAAAGTTAGGATCAAGAAAAGAGATTCAATTTGTATTTGTTTATATTCTACTGATAAAAATGTCTTCTATTAATAAAGATTTTTTTTCCATTTTTAACTAATGTTCAAATTTTTTAAAGTTGCATCTTACCTATAGTAATTTTCCCTTGTATCTTCTCTAAAATGAAACGGGCTTGATTATTAAGTTTTGTAGATTCTGCTCCCAACATTCCTACAAGCCACTCCTTACGTAAACCGTAATAACTTAATCGTAAATCAAAGAATTCTCTCAGAATGTCTTGCACAGTTTCATACTTCTTCAAACATCCCATATGATCAAAGAGTACCTAAGCAAAATGCAGTTTTTGTAGATTACATAAATCTGCACTGGAGTTTTAATTTATATGACATCTACAGTATTTAAAGTAACTGTAATACTTATAACCACACAGACTACCCCTAAGCATTAAACACAATCAAAACTATTAAAGCACATTTCTGAAACTATCCCTTTGGTGACTGCAAGAAACCAATAAATTCAATTCTCAAAACCATGAAAATATTTAAAATAGGAATAATTTGGGGAGGTAAAAATAGGTCTGTTAAGAAAGAGTTTTTATTTAAAGCAGCTATAAAGCTACCCATGAAAAATTGTTTTCTTAGGTGTTATAGACCATGTATCATGTAAACATAGTCTATCTCTAAACTTAAAAATGTTAAAGCTCTCTCTCCCTCATATATTCAAGGGATGTGCATTTGCTCCCCTTTCTCTCTTTTATAGAAATCACTGTGCTATGATTCAGTCACTCAGACTCCCTGTATGTCCTTTTTCTCTTTCTTCCATAGCCTTTCTTAACATTGTGGTACTTTTTCATAGCCAGTGTGCTATTGCCAAACTTTTTCTTTTACTCTTTTTTTAAATGTAAAAGTTAATTTAGAATGGAACCTGGGTAATCATACACATTGACTTTCTAACTTCCTCCCCAATTATATATAAGCACAAATGGTTAAGTTTAATGAAGCAGATTAGAGTAATAAGGAGATAAGTACCTATAGTTAAAATGCTAACTTTAAGCATAAGACACATGAAAACCTTGCAACAATCAATCTTATAACTTTTAGTCAGTGTATGTGAAGACATACCTTCTGTGTTCAAGTCCAGATGCATAAACACAGAGTTAATGGTAAGGGTAGTTTATAATAGCAGAGGAAAGGAAAGTGCCTCTAGACTCTTTAGCAAATATGCCAAGGAAAAATTCATTCAGGCTTACTATACTATTCCCATCATGAAACCAATTACAACAATCCAATTTATACATGCAATAAAGATTAAAATAAAAGAAAATCTAATAAATTACCATGGAATTACAAGTAAGAGTAGTTTGAAGTTTAAAAACTTTGTGCAATCCAGCAGCTTCTGCTTGTGCTAGTTTCTCTTCAGTCATTTTCACCACAAATTTCACAGTTGTATCAGTATGATATTCTTTATAATCAGAAATTAATGCTGGTGTTTTGTCTGTTCCATTTAGCATAGGTTCTAAAACCTGTTCTTTGTACACCTATAAAAGATTTTAAAATAAGTAATTCTTTTCATGATACATTCTCACATTCTCATACTACAAGTTATACAATCTTAAAAATTCTCAGCTTCCATTGGGGGAGAAAAGGAAAGCTCCACTTCTATTGTCTCCTGCCTAATCACTATAGAAGACAACACATGGGCATCTCAGCAGTGAAAAAAGACATACACGAGTTACGAACATCCAACTTATATATACAACTTACACAAATAGAGGCTTCTATAGTAAGTACCTGAGTTACAAATATCTGGCTGTCATAAGTCACACTTGCAAACAAAGGTTATTCTAACTAATGTACCTGTTCCAACTTAAATACAAATTCAGTTTCAGATCGAACCTACAGAACCTATCTTGTTTATTTATAACCCCAAGACTGCCTGTACAAGGGAATGGTTCCAATTTGCTCATACTCCAAATAGCAAGATAAAGGATGAAAGAATAAAGAAAATGATATCAACTAGAACTAACAAGATACAATATGCATGCTTTTAGTTCTGTTAATATCTGATACTCACATGAATTTACTGACCATATTTATAAAAATTCAAAACAATATTTCTAATTCTACTTCTTTTATTTTAAGGTAAATACAAATAGTCTCTAAAAAGGCCCTCACCTAACGTGAGTCATACTACATTATTTAGATAGGTTTAAAAACTTTTAAATTTCTACTTGCATATTCAGAGTACAAATTCAAATGAATGAGTAAAAAATATATATGGGAATTTTTAAACACTATACAGATTTAGGACCAACAACAATGGAATCATTCTTACCAGAAACAATTGTTTAATGCAATGCCCTTCTTCACTAGCAGCTCACATATGTATACTAACCTGTGTCCAAGTTCTAACTGGAAGCTCTGTAATTTCTACTGTGTTTCTATCCACTACAAATATTTCACCACTGACTGCATACTGGTTTTGACCAAGTTCTTGGATTGTTCCTTTAAAGTTTTTGTAGTTTGGAAGCTGCAGAGAAAAATGGAAATAACTTAAAAGTCTTGACTCCTCTCTTGAATGCCAGCACCACATTTGAATGCCCTTTAGTCTTTAGTCTATAGTCTACTGACAGATTAACATGACAAACTGAATTCCTCCTCCTCTATTGTTTCTTTCCAAATGATCACTCAATCTTGAATTCATAGCTTCTGCCAATAATCTGAGTATTTCCTAATCTCAAAACCTTAGCATCATTTTTCCTAGTCTTCCTAAAATAGTACTTTGTTTCTACCTATTGCCTCCACACCTTTTCTGCCCTAGTTAATATATCCTTTCAATTCAAACTCCTCGGTCCTTACACTGGAAACCTTCCACATTCTAGACCCAATCTAATTTTCTACTTTTTCCTCCATTGGCTTGTCTTATAGGACCACTATTCTTCTCTCACATTTTGTTTGAATATTTTGAATATTCTCACTTTCGCTCTACCAGCCCTAACACATATTCAGCCCTCCACCTTATTCCATTCATCTACATAAAACTTACTTATCCTTCCTAAATGAATTACAAGTGATTCATTCCCCTTCTAAAATTTTTGTTATTATCACTAAGAAATTAGGAACATAGCATAGGACGTTTCTGTTGGCATACTAAGCAACTATTAACATCTTTTATCACTGTAAATTTCAAGTCCCAATGCCTTATCTTCTTGACAAGAGATTAACTTTTCGAAGATAAAAACCTTAACTATCTTGCCACTTAGCAGTGTCATCATATAGTAGCCACATAAAAAGCATGTACTGATCAAATATACTAGCTTAAAACTCTAAAACATATTTTAAAAAAATCAATAAAATATATGTAAAACAATTTAAATAAAATACCATAAAAAGAAGTTTGATGCTTATGTTAGAAATATTTTGATGCTTATGTTAGAAATATTTTAAAGTTCTTTACAGTATTTAAGGGAAAACCCAAAACATAAATCACATTCATATTAATCTAACTTTTATTTTAAAATACAAAAGTAAAACTTAAAAAAAACAAAATATTAACAATTTGTTTCTATATGATGAGTTTATGTAATTGTTTTTCCTCTTTGCTTATCATTACCTACAATGAGCATTATCAGCTTTGAAATTTGTGTGTGCCACACCTTTTCGGGGCAAAACACGATTGTAAGAGGGACTTTTCCTAACAAATGCAACCAATGTAACATGGTTTCTTGTACCCTCAATGAATCCCCAACAATAAAAAAAAAAAAGAGAAAAAAAATATATATATATACTTTTGCTTTAGTATATCATGATAAGGAAAACTTCCAGAAAATATTCAGTTATGTAGAAGGGAAGATCATTTACTTGAGAGATTTTTCTCAGAGGTGGTTTGGGAACAAACTTGAGTACAGTGAATGATGTAAGAAAAGGACAAAGATAAAAAATACGGGATATATTAAAATATACAAAACAATGTGTTTGTTTACTTGGTTATTTTTACAACAGTAAAGTACCAAATAAAATGTGTTTTTAAACATCCTTATAACTCTAATAAGACCTCACAGTTGAAGAACAAAACCAAAGTAATGTAATTTTAACATAAAAGCATTATTCTCTATATGATTTAGAAAAGTAAAAGCCTGAAATATGGGGTATTTTTAAATTTCAATAAACAGTTTTTCCTCATAAAACTTAACCTCTAGACTCATTCCAAAGTTTATATCTTTCACTGTAAGCCTATATGAAGTTATAGTCTAGTTAGGTTTTTTAATGTCTACAATATGTTCCATCACTTTTCAAAATCTCTGTACTTTGTAGTTTATAAATTACCATTTGTTAAATAAACAATATAAGCAATAGGGTCCAAATAATTACCATGGGGTGAGGATCCAAGCCATCTAGCATTCGTCTAACATTGTTCACAATTTCTCTAGCATCATAGTTGGGTAGTTTACAAGCCCATCCAGTACCAATGCCCTCAGCACCATTTATTAAAACCATGGGAATTATGGGAATATACCACTCAGGCTCCACACGCTGATTATCATCATAGAGGAACTTAAGCAAGTTATCATCCATAGCAGGAAAAAGCAGTCTTGCTAAAGAGCTAACGAAAAGGAAAAAAAGAAAATGAAAAAATGTCATGACTTTAGGAAATAAAATTTTATACATAATTAAAAACTTTATATATCAATAAAAAATCTTTTAAAATTTATCTAACATTATTACTAATGCACATTTCTTTCAGGCACAAGGCCAGAATAAAATATCTATAATTTACTTATGTATTTACTTACCTAAGTTCTTTAATACTGATAAATAACTTTTTAAGAATTTCCTATTAAGTATATAAGCCATTTCCAGCCTAAAGAGTAAAACTGGGTGAGAAAATAAAATCTATACATTCATCAGTACTAATTTCATAATAACTCCTTAAAATTAAGATCAATACACTTCATTGTATTTGTGATCAAATAATTTCTTAAATTAACCCGTTAAAGAAAATAAGCAATCATATCTCTTCACAGCTACAATTCTATTAAACATTTAGTTGGTTCCAACAAACTTTAAATCAAATTTGATACCATTATATCTATAAACATTTACCTTAACATTGTGAAAATATAACGAGGGCTTGCAGCATCTTTGCCTCCATGGAGCCGAGTTCCAAACTGACCAATAGGCTGAAGCAAGTTAATGTTGTTACTGCCCACAAAGTTCTGAGCTAAATTCACAATAGTCATCATCAATGCTTGCTACAATAAGATAAAACAGAAATAACATTAATATTCTAAATTTTCTATAACTATTCCCCAATTTGTATTACCATCCAAACTCTCAATTTTTTCACATTTCCAAAGTCCTTGTTAAAGGAAAACTACTTCATTATATGTAAACATTTTCTATTTTTTTTTATTTTTTTTCCTCCCTGAGACAAACTGCTGCCCCAGGTAGAGTACAGTGGCGTCATGGCACATAGCAACCTCCAACTCAGGCTCAAGCAACCCTCTTGCCTCACTTTTTCTATTTTGTTAGTAGAGATGCGGTCTCAATTTTGCTCAAGCTGGTCTCGAACCTGCAAGCTCAAGCAATCCACCAGCCTTGGCCTCCCAGAGTGCAGGATAACAGGTGTTAGCCACTCTACTTGGACAGTAAGTATCATTTTTCAAACCAATAATTACAGTTCTTGATTAATTCCAATCTTAATGCTTACTTCTCCATGATGATAAGCAGACATCTCAGCAACAGATCCAGCCAACTGAGCAACTTTTACTTCACGTTTATCGTTCCTCTTGAAACAGGTAAATAAAACTTTTCGTTGTCCAGGTTTAAAGCCTATCATTAAAAAGAGCAACCAAATATTACTTCAAGATATAACAATTCTTTTAGTGACAATAATGTTCTATATATTCAAGATAAAAAGGCAAAAACAGAGAGTTCGCTTTTGAAGAATAACTGAATACAACTGTTACTCATGATTCTATAACAAAATAAGTAGACACTGCAACATTTTTATGCCATTTACACCTTTCCAAAAGTAAACTAACAATTGAAAGACAATCTTCTAGTCTTAAAAAAAATTGTCCAGTGGCACACAATTCTTTTCATAGGAGTTTCGAAACACTCATACAACCAAATTACTAGTTGTAACTAGGCAAACTAACAATGACCCTGAAGAATAACTTGTTTTTCTTTGTCCAAAATTTTATTTTAATTTAAATTACAGGGCCACCCAGATATTCTGATAAGAAATTCAGTTTTCCTCAGAAGAAAGAAAATGCTTTCATGGCATTGTTAACAAATGTATATATCGCCACTTTTTTTTAAGGGTTCAAAAAAAAATCACATTGAGTAACCACCTATGTAAAATTAAACCTTTAAACACCAAAAAAATAAAAATAAAAAAAACCACTTCCAGTATAATAGTTTTGGCAATATGAATATATTCAGTGATCATAACTTCAAATGTGACTTTTCAATTTTGAATGTTTTCACATTGCTTTCACAAAACCCACAAAGTCTTAACTACCTTCAGATTCCATTGGAAATAGTAACACATCACTGTTGAGCCTGAAAAACATTTTAAGTACCCCAAATCAGGAAAATCCTTAGTAAGGAAGAGGTTTATTGTAGTAGCTAAGAATGCAAGCTTAGAATCCTCACTAATCTGGATACCTTTCTGTCTTTTTTTTTGTCCGGGGCCGGGTTTGAACCCACCACCTCCAGTATATGGGGTCGGCATCCTTCTCCTTGAGCCACACCCTAGATCTTTTTTTTAATTTGGCCATTTCCCATGTGACTGAGCAAATTACTAAACCAGTAAGTCTCAGTGTCTTCATTAGCATAATAGAAATAATTACCTATCTAATACAGATATCATAGGTTTATACGAGACAATGTGAGGAAATCATTCTGCTTCCTTATCGTTCTTCTCACTGTAGGCCAAGGAGCATAGAAATAACCCTTTTAGTACATGCTAACTATCATTCTCATTATGGGATCAGAGGATGGTAGAAACTAGAAGATAATAAAACACAGAAGTACAGAAACTAGAAGATAATAAAATAAGCTAAAGTACATGAAATCAAATTATATGCAATAACATACAAAAATGAAAGATATTTAAACAAATGTTACTCACCATCAACAAGAGATGGTATAGATCTTTCATTGTCTGAGTTTGAGAACAGAATCAATTCCTTATTGATGAAATCATTGTAAGTCAAATGCTTTGTTGCTGTACCATATAAAAATTGCTAAGAGAAAAGTTTATACAATAACATTATTGTTAAAATTATTAATATCATTATTGCTGTATGAATATTAGACTCTCACTCTTCCTTCCCCCCACCACTCTTTATGACTAACCTCTGGTAAGCCATGTAACCTACGCTGTCTCCTATCTTCCATGAAATTTGTTAACCATTCTTTTCTGTCATCAATCTTCTTTTTACTGAATGCCTGAAAGATTCCAGATAATGATTTCACATATTAAAAATAAATTAATTATATTAAAAAATTAAAACATACAATGACATAACTATTAATTTCGGAGATATTAACATTATTTTCTCAATATTTTTATCAAAAATACATTTGAATTAAAGTTTTTCAACTAAAGAAATAGAAAAGCATGGTATAATCTGAAGGAAAATTAAAATTAACTAGTCCAGGTATTAGAACTTCAAGAGTCTTACTATAGAAAATCAGGAGTGAGAGGAAAAGTATGGCAGACAGCTAACAATAGCTTTTTTATTTTTATTTTTATTTTTTTTGAAACAGAGCCTCAAGCTGTCACCATGGATAGAGCGCTGTGGCATCGCAGCTCACAGCAACCTCCAATTCCTGGGCTCAAGCGAGTCTCCTGCCTCTCCCTCCCAAGCAGCTGGGACCATAGACACCTGTCACAATGCCCGGCCATTTTTTTTTTTTTTTTGGTTGCAGCCATCATTGTTGTTTGGCGGGCCCGGGCTGGATTCGAACCCGCCAGCTCAGATGTACGTGGCTGGTGCCTTAGCCCGTTGAGCCACAGGCGCCGAGCCACAATAGCTTTTTTAAAATTAGCTTAATTACCAAGGTAATGGCAGCGTCATCTTCAGGACCAGCATATCTAAACAAGATGCGATGCCTTTCCATATCAGCAAAATATTCCCTTGCTTCTTTAGCTGTACTGGTACCCAAACCTGCAGAATTTTAAAAAGAACAATAAGTAATGAATGTCAATGGCTGTTTAAAACTATCGATTGAAAACCTAGAGGGGAAGTTATAGTAATATGATGGATCAAGTTATAAAACATGATGAATCAACCTGGTAACACCTATACCAACTGATCAACTTTAATATACAAGAAAGTGACTAATCAGATATTATGCGCCTGCTGACATAAGTACACAAAGTAACCTATTAAATAATTTTGCCAAATAAATCTAATCACAAATCTGATAACAACTCCAATTTAATTACAAGTTAACAGAAAATAAGAGGAAGAGGAAAGTGCTACGCCTTAAATGAAACTACAGTATACAATTAGCAAAATCCAGAATGTGGGAAATTATACAGAACAAAAATCACAACTTTCTAAACAAATAAATTTCAAGGAAAAAGTATAAACAGAGAAATGATACATTAAGATATTTAAAAGCCTTATCAACAAAATGCAATGTATAAATCTTGTTTGGATACTGACTGAAAAAAAAATCTATAAAAATACATCGTGCATAAACATGTTTAATATAATCAAGGGAATTTTAACCCTGGCAAGGTATTTAAGTATATTAAAAATGACATTATATTTCATGTGGCTGGGAAGAATCAACATTTGTTAAAATGTCTATACTACTCAAAGCAATCTACACATTTAAAGCAATCCCCAGTAAAACACCAATATCATACGTTGAAGAACTTGAAAAACTAGTTCATTTCATATGGAACCAGAAAAAAACCCAAATGAACAACACAATTCTTAGAAATAAAAACAAATCTGGAGACATCACTTTACCAGATTTCAGGTAATACTACAAATCTAGAGTGATCAAAACGGCATGGTATTAGCACAAAACTAGAGACATAAATCTATGGTACAGAAAACCTAGAGATAAAATCAGCTTCACATTGTCATCTGATCTTTGGTAAACCACACAAAAGCATACACTGGGGAAAGAATCCCTATTTAATAAATGGTCCTGGAAGAACTGCTCAGCCACATGTAAAAGACTGAAAACTTGTACCTCTCACTACTTAACAAAAATTGACTCACAATGGATAAAAAATTTAAATCCAAGGCACAAATGATACAAACTTTAGAAGAAAATGTGGGGAAAACTCCTGATAATATCAGCCTGGGGAAAGATTTTATGAAGAAGACCCCACTGGCAATCTCAACAACACCAAAAATAAACAAATGAGATCTAAGCTGAAAAGATTTCACACAGCTAAGAACACAACAACTAAAGTGAACAATCTTCAGAATGGGAGTAGATATTTGCATGTTATGAATCTGACAAAGGCTAATAACCAGAATCTACAGAGAAATCAAACAAGAAAAGAGTAAATAATCCCATTTATCATTGGGCAAGAGATATGAACAGAACCTTCTCTCAAAAAAAAAAAAAAAAAAAAAAAACGAATGGCCATATGAAAAAAATGCTTATTGTCCCCAAGCAAATCAAAACCATCCTGAGATGTCACCTAACCCCAGTGCTGGTGTGGGTGTGGAGAGAAGGGAATACTTTTACATTGTTGGGGACTGCAAACTAATACAGACTTTTTGAAAAGAAATATGGAGAATTCTCAAAGAACTGAAAATAGACCTTTCATTTGATCCTGCAATCCCATTACTAGGTATCTGTCCAGAAGAAAAAAAAAAATCATTTTACCATAAGGACATTTGCACTAGAAAGTTTACTGAAGCTTAATTTACAATCACCAAGACATGGAAACAACCTAAGTGCCCATCAATTCACAGATGGATAAATAAACTATGGCATATGTATACCATGGAATATTACTCAGTCATAAAAAAGGAGACTACATTTTTTTGTATATACCTGGATGGATTTGGGGAACATCCTCCTAAGTAAAGTATCACAAGAATGGAAAAGCAAGTGCCAATATACCCACTACTAATATGAAATCAGAGGACAAACAACTACACCCCAACACAAGAGAAAAACTCAATTAAATTCAAATAAGGGGAGAAGAAGGAGGTAAGATGAAGAGGGTGGGGGGGAGAAGAGTTGAGTGAGCTCTTATGTAATAGGCGTAACATAAGATGAAGGGCTCAACTACAACTTGCACACTACCTAACAAATGAAAACAATGTAACCTAATCATTGATGCCCTTATATTAATCTGAAATTCGAAAAAATGGTATAATAATATTATGGAGAATTTTTTTTAATTCTTTTAGAGATACATATTAAAGTAGTTATTGATGAAATACTGCACGTATAATATCTGGAAGTATTTAAGCCTATTGGGGTGATGAAAGAGAAGTGTAGATGAATCAAGATGGGCCACTGAAACAGTGATTCCATTCAACAGAATCCATTATAATACTCAACTTTCACAAAATATTCTATAGCAATTTTTTAAAAATCAGCAATAGCTATTTCAAAGTCTAAAAGAGATACTTTTAGATAGCTAAAAGTTTAGATTGCTCTCTTAACAATAAATTTATATCAGTAGTAACTTCAGAAAATTTAAGTATTTTATAAAAAAAATACAAACCTTTGTAGTATTTTATTTTCCAGGCTTTTTGGTTTTCTATATGTTTTTTCCATTCATCAAATTCAGGAATACTGTAGAAGGAAAGTTCCTGCTTATTTTTGCTCGCCTTAAATTAATAAAAAAAAAAGAAATTAATTTTTCTGCTACCCTATACACAAAAGCATAAAAATATATTAATGCAAATAGTACCTTTACAATAGGCGTAATGAACTCTTCAAGAAAACCATGCTTCAAAAGTGATGGCCAATTGTGATGGATGAAATTAATAAGCAGGCCTTTTATGTGAGATCCATCTTGATCCTAAACAAATATTAGAAAAGTTAAAAATCCTTTAATAATTTTATAAAAGATAAACACTTATATTACCAAATTTTAAAATGTATGAATGCAACAAAGAGGCAAAATTTCATCCAAATTTTAGAACTGTATTTTATACTAAATTCTATTTAGATGATAATAGTATTTTTTTATAAAATGCAAATAAGAATATGAATAGCAACTCTTCCTGTCATTACAAAAATATATTACCATTCTATCTCTTTTATATTTTCCAAGATTGCACTAAAAGAAGGACTCAAGGATGAACAATACATAAAATAAAGTTTTAATGCCATTCATAGGCAATGGAAGGGGAAACCCATAGAATACAAGTATTCACAATTCTTCTTGACATAAAAATTGCAAAATTTCTGCTTAAATCTTTGCAGTAGCTTTTTTCAGTTGCAGATTTTCTCTACAAATAATTTTAGTCATTCGAGTGTTTCTTGATTACTTGATTTTACTATCCAAATCTTCCTAGTTTTCATGCATCACAAATCATGCTGTCATATGCAAAATTAATAATTATCCCATTAATGACTCTTATTTGTTAATTCCATTATTTCATTTCTACTTATATGTAGGCTTTATCCCACACTACTTCAGTGTATTCTATTCTTCTAGCATTTGCTATATTTTAAAATACTTTTAAATAATGTTATCCCCAAAATTAGATAACATAAAATGTGCTTCACATGAACATTTCCATTGAACAATGTGTTTTTCTCCTTGATGTATATAATCTCTTTCACTTACTTGTCTTGGAGACAGTCTATCATTAAACAAATATTAAAAGGATAATCTGAAGAAGATATGAAGTTTAAACATGTGATAACTTTCAAACCAACCTGATCAGTCATAATCATAATCTTTCCGTAGCGCAAGGTTTTCAAAGATTCTGCATCATCATAACTTTTCTTGTACTGCAGACCAACTATTTTAATAATATTATTTATTTCTGCATTTTCCATGATCTATACAGAAAGTAAAAGCATTGAAACTATTTTTAAATGTTAAATTATAAAAAGTGAGTCAGACTTTACATTTTAACATTTTAGTAGCAAAGTATTAAAATATCACTTATATGTGTGAGTATATATATATATACATATACCTGTTTATGAGAAGCTTCCCGTACATTAAGAATTTTACCCCTGAGTGGAAAAACTCCGTATCTGTCTCGGCCAATCACACCTAATCCAGACACAGCCAGTGATTTGGCAGAGTCTCCCTCTGTTAATATCAGAGTACACTCAAGGGAATGTTTGCCACCTAAGAGAAATTAAAAATTACATATATTCAAAATTCCTCATAATTTACTGAGAGAAAATTAGAAAATAAATAATCATATGCTGACAGTGAAATAATCATTTTACATAATGCTCAATATAGCTTAAATATTAAGTATATTTTGTTGAATTCCTTTCCCCTAAAAATTATTAACATATGGTGTATTTGATGATTTCCATGAAATAAAATTGTATTCTGCACAGAAAATTATATTCTAACTTTATGTAGAAAATAAAAAATGTCTAAAATTAGATAAATTACAAGTTAAACTTAAAATCTTTTTCAAAATTATCTGAATCTTACCAGCATCATTAGCATCATCCAGTTTGGGAATACCTTTGATTTTACTGTATTTTACTGATGAACACTTCTTGTTCAGCTGAGTCTGAGCCTTAAATTTCACCCAGTTCAGGATACTTTCTACAATGCCACAATTAGAAGCCTAAAAATCAAAGAATTTAATTAAAATTTATAGGGTTTAATGTGATACCTGGAATCTGTGCAGTTTTAAGGTATCTTAGGACCAAACAATAATGATGATAATCATGATGGTACATGCTAGTCAATTTTATTCAACTACAGTGAAACTAAGGCAGCTATATACAATGACCTACTGTACAAAAATACATATAAATACATATAAAAAAGGATGACTTTATAAACATATGGAAAAAATTCTATCATATAAACTCCATGAGGAATATGTAGTGTTCTTGTTACAAAGTAGTTTTGTTAAAATTAATAATAAAAGCTAATCTACCTATGAATTTACTAGCTGGAAAATTCTAGACATAGACGTATCTGATATCCTTCATTTTAAGACGTGAGTCCTAAATTTACTACAATGAATAAAAAATAGTATGAAGGGAATAATATGATAAACTTAGGAACTTATGAATATGCCTTATTCTTTAAATAGCTTGGTAATGAGGATTTCAACATTACGTATATTACATATTGTTTATACTCTGCAGTCAGTCAACATGTGACAACATATTAACCCAAGAAGAAAAAGAAAAAAGAAGTTAAGCATATCCAATTCCAAGTCCTAAAAGTTATCTTTTTATCATCCTGGGTAATTTGATTTTAAGTATATACAATAGTTGTTAAAGAAATAAAGAGATGAGTTGTATTGCCAAATATAAATTTACTCCACCTAAAATGAAAAAGTATAAAATCTAAAATCAAATCACTACACCATGAAAACAACTGCAGAAATTTGGGGAAGCATTAATATAGGGTAATTTGTGATCAGAATTCATTATGATTAGATCCAAACGTACTATTCTATAGGCCTTAAACTGCAACATAAAAATCAACTTTTGTTTTTGTTTCTGATAACCTACCTTTGAAACTCCAATATTAGGGCTCAGCATCCATAGCACAGTGGTTACGGCACCAGCCACATACATCGAGGCTGGTGGGTTTGAGCCCGACCTGGGCCAGGTAAACAACAATGACAACTGTAAAAAAAAAAATAGCTGGGTGCTGTGGCAGCGCCTGTCCCAGCTACTTGGGAGGCTGAGGCAAGAGAATTGCTTAAGCCCAAGAGTTTGAGGTTGCTGTGAACTGTGACGTCATAGCACTCTACCAAGGGCGACATAGTGAGACTCTGTCTCAAATAAAAAAAAAAACTCCAATATTGGAATTTGACAAATACGTATCTCTATGGCAATTACACATTATTTCCCCACCTAACTAACTTCCAAAGCGGAGGGGTTCTGATTAATGCCAAATGTGTTTAAAGGCACATTATGGTACTTAATAGTATTTGCTGACAGTACTACTGAAGAAGGGAACTAAAAAAATCCTGACCGCTGTATAGATTACTAGAAGAAGCTACTAGCAGCCACGAGGCTGTTACAAATCTAAGATTTTTTATTTGTATTCTCACCTTATTTTAGAAAAGTTAATGTAGCCTGTAAAATTATGTGCAAAGTAAAATGTGATTTTAAAATATGTAGACTATAGCATAATTTAGCTTATGTATATATTACCACGATTGAAAAAAATAAAATATATAATGGCAAAAATCAGCAGATGATGGTAAAATGAGAATAGAAAAGAATAAAGTCTTGTAAGGACCATACATTTATTAGAGGGAAATCTGAGTTTTGTGAATGCAAAGCCTAAAACACACTTAGTTACTTAATTCCCTTAAATGCTTGTCAAAACAAAACAATAAAGTCTATTTTTTGAAGTTATCAGAATTAAAGCATATTAGTTTACAGTGTAAGCTTGCCTGTATCCAGTTAATATGATGAAAGAGAAATTGATTACAAATTAATAAATATATCAAGAAAACTACTTGATACATGCAATAACACTGAAAAATAATACAAGTTTTACTCACTGCTTTAAAAAATTTTTCTGATAGTTGACATTTAGACCCAAAACTTTTGGGCTGCAAAGTCATGTTTTCCTTGGTCTGAGAATCAAATGTTGGATTTTCAATAAGGCAATTAATAAAAACCCATATATGGTTTTTTACCTGTTGAAAACACAACAAAAAGAAGTCAGCATCAGAACTGATATTTAGTAAATCAATGTAATATATAAAACATCACTTACTTGAAATGGTTTTACTGATACACCAGCTTTGTTCTTTTTCTTCACTACTTCAATCAATTTACCGACAACTTGGTCTACTACATAATCCACGTGCCGTCCACCCTAAAAAGAAAAAAGAGCATAGAATCCAAAAATCTTCTATTGTTAAGATAACAAAGTACTTGACATTAGTCTTATAAACCCTATTTTCTAAATGGGTAATATGAGTCTCAGAATGGGTCAGGATTTAAAAAAAAAACAAAAACAAAGGACTTTTTGGACACAGAGATGATAAATCAGTTTCTGTGGGTTTTTTTTCTTCATCTTTCTCTGACATTTAATTCTGGAATGTTTTCCATACCAATAACCATTTTCTGATTCTCCAGACATCAACTGGATGTTCAATAATGTAATTTAATTTTGATACTAACTACCTAGAGTTAGCATAGACTCTACAGGTTAACAACCACATACCAATGGTGGGGAGGTCAGGGACATGGAAAAACAAACCCTCCCTGACAGCCCCCCATTGGTAAGCAACTTTAAGGACTCAATTCCACAAGACTTGAGATTTAAGTCACAAATCCTTGGCCTCCCATACTTTTAGCCAAATACCTATAAATTAGGGGTTCCCACAATCCACTTTTCAGTAATAATTTGCTAAAGTGGATCATACAACTCAGGAGTATACTTTAATTCTATTTACAAGTTTATTATAAAGGATACAACTCAATACTCATAGGGCAAGCTATGAGGTGAGAGGTACACAGGGCTTTCAAGCCCTTCCCAGATATGCCACCCTCTCCGCACTTCAATGTATTCACTAATCAGGAAGTTCTCTGAGCTCCATTGTTTAGGGGTCTTGGAGCTTTCATCACATAACCATGACTGAATATTAACTCAGTCTCCAACCCCCACTCCCCTACAAAGGTTAGGATGGGGGCAAACTGAAAATTCTGGGCTTCTAATCAAGGCTTGGTCTTTCTGACAAATAGTTTACCCATCCTGAAGCTATCTAAGGGACCATCAAGAGTCGTCATATTAGAACAAAAGATGCTCCTCTATTACTCAAGAAACTACAAGGGATTTAGAAGTTTTGTGTCAGGAACCAAGGACAAAAATCAATATTAGAACAAAAAGACACTCATATTTGGAAATTAAAGTGTTTCAGGGAGTTCTGGGTCAGGAACCAGGTACAAAGACCAAATAAGTTATTTCTTATTATGCCACACACCTCCATGCAATTCTATACAGCCAACTCGATTATAAAGGAAAAACAATGAAAGATGACAGCCATATGATTTGAGCCTAGAGCCTGCAGCAACCACTGTCAGTTGTCCATCCCATTCTCCACTATCCCCTGTTACTTCATTAACAAATACAAATTATTTTTAAATAGTAACATGTCCATATAAAAACATTTGCAAACCTAAACTACTTTGTAGTTGGGAATAGCCATTCCATTTCTAGATAATAAAATATTAGCAGAGATCTACTAGGAAAGGCTTCTAAGAAAACTTGTAGTCCTGACAAAAAGGGAGATACTTAGCTGGCATATGCATCTGTCAAACCTATTCTTTCTCCCTAGAAAAGTGATTTTCACAACTTGTGCTATGAGAAGACCTTAGGTGTGCTGTGAAAATTTTTAAAGATCATTAATTCAATTGTTTTCTAAAGAAGCTCAAATGACAGTCAATATATTCTTTTTTTCTTTTTTGATCAACATAATTTAAGTGTACCACAGAAGTTTAACTATAGGCTCAAGTGTGCCATGTGATAAAAAGGTTGAAAAACACTGCCCTAGAACTTGGAAATGAGCATGGGGTATAATAAGCCATCTTGAGAGCCTGAGAATAAAAGCCACATGCTAAGGATTGCAGAAAAGAAAGCCAGGAAAAAAAAAAAAGAAAGCCAGGAAAATCATAGGTTCCTCATAGCATCGTGGAGCTACAGTAACTAGCCTAACCTACCTACACAGTTAGTCCCTAGTTGTGAGAGGAAAAAAATAAAAATTAGTTTATATATTTAAGCCACTGCATATTAGGTTTGCTTTATATAACAAAGTGCAATCATAACTGACTCAATTTCTATCAACTAGAGAGAGAGATGGTGATGCTAGATTATTCAAAATACTGAACACAAAACATCAAAGGAAGGTAAAACTTGAATATTGCATGCGTATGTTGTCCAGCACTTTATTATGGTCAATAAATAAATGCTTTCAGATGATAAGAATTTCATTTGATTTTGAAAACCAAAAGCCTACAAAAAAAGGTTCAAACTCCTTAAAATGGCAAATAATACGTTCCACAACCTGTCCTCAAACTGATTCATCTCCTCTTATTGTGTTCTATATCAAAACTCAAGACACAGAATAAGGAATTTATCATTCTAAATGTTATATAATATAAATATGTTCAATTACAAAAACTAATCATACAAGCTTGTTTCTTAATGGCTATTTACATAAATTATAATACAGCTGTTTCATAGAAACTAAGCTTTCACTTTCATAAGTCAATTTTGATTTAATAAAACTAGGTTTGGAGGTGTTATTTTGGTTATATTTGTTATTAATTTTGTAGGGGTTTTTTTGTTTGTTCGTTTGCTTTTGAGACAGTCTCATTATGCTGCCTTGGTAGAGTGCCGTGGCGTCACAGCTCAAAGCAACTTCAAACTCTTGGGCTTAGGCGATTCTCTTGCCTCAGCCTCCCAAGTAGCTAGGACTACAGGTAGCTGCCATAACACCCAGCTAAATTTGGTGGGTTTTTTGGTTTTTTGTTTGTTTTTTTTGTAGAGACAGAGTCTCACTTTATCGCCCTGGGTAGAGTGCCGTGGCATCACACAGCTCACAGCAACCTCCAACTCCTGGGCTTAGGCGATTCTCTTGCCTCAGCCTCCCGAGTAGCTGGGACTACAGGCACCCACCACAACGCCTGGCTATTTTTCTGTTTTGCAGTTCGGCCAAGGCCGAGTTTGAACCCACCACCTTCGATATATGGGGTTGGCACCCTGCTCGAAGAGCCACAGGCGCCGCCCTAAATTTTGTAGTTTTTAATGAAACAACTTAGAACAAGGAAATTTCATACTTACTTTTGTAGTTGCAATACTATTTACAAAGCTTATTTGCTGGAATCCTTTTTCACTCAGTGTGAGACAAACATCCCATCTTTCATTTGCAAGTTCATGAATAACTTTCAGTGCTACTCCAGTTTCATCTAATTTGTCTTTCACGTAGAGATCTACATAGCTTCGAAATCCATTTACCTATTAAAATACAAAAACGATATATAATTACTCCTATATTAGTACCTCAATGTGAATGACATTAAGTACTCCCTACACTTTCATTTCATTTATAATAGTTATTTTTTCTTTCCTTCTTTTTTTTTGATACAGAATCTTACTCTGCCATGATGTCATAGCTTGCAGCAACCTCAAACTCTTAGGCTTAAGCGATCCTCTTGCCTCAGACTCCCAAATAGCTGAAACTATAAGTACACAGCTCTTAATATATAGATCCAAATCTTCATTAATGGTATTTCCCTAATCTACTCCTTAACCATGGTCCTTTAAAAAAGAATTCATTTCTTGTATACTTGATAAAGAGAGGACAGGTAAATTGTTATAAAATCTATCTAAAATTGTTTTTAAAACAACAAAGTAAACTTCCAATTTGAATTCAGTCAGATATATAGTGGGCTAGAGAAAAAAGAAAAGCTTCTATCCTCAAAAGAAAATAGTTGGTCAGACAAGAAATTAATGATTTTCATGAATCCATCAAAGAATAGACATCACAGGATACGTGACCATCCTAAAGTCTAGAGACAAAGAGATATCTATAGAAAACTACAGAACCTAACCTTTTGCTTACTGGGAACATAAGTTTCATGAGCTAGTAGGAATTCAAGTAGAAATTTTGACTAATTGCTACAGGAACAGTATAGATTAGTATAAATGTGTGTAGGGATCTCAGTCATAAGGGACTCATGCTCTTTTGCAAAGTTTTTCCTCCAAAAACCTCACCGGATTCTCAAAGGGAAGATCAGAGAGAATCTAGAAAAATGGGTCCCCTCCCCTGTGTTCCTGGCCTGGAAAGGGAAATCTGCCCAAACCCATCACATTTGTCTCTCTTGAAAAATACGGAAGACATGAAAGAATGCCTTTGATAGCTCATGAGCAGACTTAAAGTAGAAAGAAAAAAAAAAAAATCAGTGAACTTAAAAAATAGGGCATTAGAAATTGAGAAAACTTAAACAAAAAGAGAAAACAGAATAAAAACAATAGACAAAGCATTCAAGAGCCTGAGAAGATATGAAACAATATAGCATACACTTAAGTGTAATACCAGAAAGAAAGGAAAGAACAAGGGGCGGCACTTGTGGTTCAGTGGGCAGGGCGCCGGCCCCATATACCAAGGGTGGTGGGTTCAAACCTGACCCCGGCCAAACTGCAACAAAAAAATAGCCAAGTGTTGTGGCGGGCACCTGTAGACCCAGCTACTTGGGAGGATGAGGCAAGAGAATCGCCTAAGCCCAGGAGATGCATGATACTGTGAGCGGTGTGACGCCACAGCACTCTACCAAGGGCCATAAAATGAAACTCTGTCTCTACAAAAAAAAAAAATTAAAAACAAAAAGGGAAGAACAAGACAGAAGAAATATTTGAAGAAATAGTAGCCAAAATATTTCAAAATTAGTACACATCCACACAACTGGTCCAAGAAACTCAAAGAACACAAGGCAAAATAAATAAAAACAAAAACAAAAAACATAACACATACAAGCATATCATATTCAAAAAAACAAAGATAAAGAGAAAATTTTCAATGCAGCCAGAGAAAAAAGGAACACTACATCAACAGGGGAACCAGGATAAGAAAACACCAGACTTCTCACAAATCACACAAATAAGATGACAATGAAGTGATACTGTTAGTTTTGAAAGAAAAACACTGTTAACCCAAAATTCTAATTCCAGTGAAATATCCTTTGAAAATGAAGGAAAAATAAAAACTTTCTCAGGCAAAAATAAAGAATTCATTGCTAGCAATGCTCTATAAGAAGTGTTAAAAGAAGCCCTTTAAGCAGAAAGAATATGATTAAAATCGTATTTTTAGATCTATTCCAAAAAAAATGGAGAGCACTGGAAATGGAATTGTAAAATATAATCTTGAACTGTATTTTTAATTGCTCTAAAAAAATAACTGACTGCTAAAGTAGTAAAGACATCGCTAATTTTGAATTTTTTTTCTGCCACTATTTTTTCTAAGTATTTCTTCTGGCTCATTCTGTCTTCTCCTTCTGGTGTTGATAACATAGGTAAGAGTAAAACGTATAAGGACAATGACACAATGAATGGAAAGGAAGAGCTAGAGTTACACTGTTATAAAGTCCTTTCACTATAATCATTTGAAGGTAGGCTCAAACTATTTTCAAAATATATTAATTGGTAAACCTTAGGGCAATCACTAAAAAAGTTTTTGAAAAAAAGTATAAATAGTAAACAAACAGAAGAGATTAAAAAATGTTCCCTCAATACCATATAAAACAGAGTAAAAGATACAATAAAAAATATATATAATGCATAGAAATCAGCTAGAAAAATGATAGATTTTAATCCATATGTATCAATAATCATTTTAAATGTGATCATCTAAATATACCAATAAAAGAGTATCAAATCAGATTTTAAAAAATCCAATTATACCTTGTCTACAACATAACAAAGTATTAAACTATCATAGAGGACACTTACAGGCAATTTCTTTCCATTATACATGACCTTGACCCCTTTACATGAGCCAGCCAAATCATATGCTCTTCTGGTCATGAGGGCCACAATGTCCTTGTCAAGTTTTTCCATCTTAAATTTGGACAGATCTGGTTGGAATGTTATACATGTATAATCTTCACCATCAAAATGTTTAATTTTGGCTTCAGAAGTCTTCATCATATTATTCATCCATGTCTTTAAAAGAAAAAAAAAATCAAATTTTTTTAATTAAATATTTTATATAATGCTTCATTTCATAATACATAAAGACTCAGTTCATGCAATATTCATTTATCACCACTATATCCATTTTCCAACCAAACAAATCAAACAAATCCTTGAACCTGATAATATTACAGATGAAAAAATTTTAAATACAGTCAGCTCTCAGTATCCACAGGTCCTGCATCTGCAGAGTCAACCAACTGCAGCTTGAAAGTATTTAAGGGCAAAAAAAGACACAAAATAACAATAAAAAATACAAATTTAAAATACAGTAAATACAGTATAACAACTATTTATATGGCATTTAAATTCCATTAGGTATTATTAGTAATCTAAAGATGATTTAAAATATATGGGAAATTAGGCTTAGATTATATGCAAATACTACACCATTTTCTATGAAGGACTTGAACATCCTCTGATTTGAGAATAGGAGGGGGGGATCCTGGAACCAATCCCCTCAAAGAATGACTACACTACTCTTATAATGAGCTCATGTCAAAAATAAATTACACAACTCGATGCACTTTTAGCAAATTATCTTAATTTCTTCAACACAACCACATAGACTTTCACAAAAGTAAAGAAGCATAATGCTTTTCCTGACAAAATTATTTTAAGTTTACATAAAATATCAAACTATTTTAAATGACTTAAACAATAATAAAATACAATAAAATTCTGAAATATGAATTTGATGACTCAATGAGGTATCTTTCAAATATGCAAAAGGGTCACATGTAAATGAGTCTGTGAGGTTCAGGACATTTTCACTAATACTTAACTAAGTTAAAGTCTGTCCGTTAAAGCATTTTGTTTTAAAGGAACGGTAGAGGCATAGGCTTATATGAAATCTCCAAGGTATTCTGTTCTGACATCTCTTTACTCTCATGACCTGGTTAATGTTTAAAAACAAAAGAAAAATTACATATAAGCCAGGTACAGTGGCTTATGGCACTCCAAGAGGCTCAAGTGGGAGGACTGCTTGAGGCCAGGAGTTTAAGATCAGACAGAGCAAGAGCAACACACAATCTCTACAACAACTACAAAAAATAGCTGGGCATAGTGGCATGCATCTGAGGCTGAGGCAGGAGGATCACTTGAGCCTAGGAGTTTGAGATTGCAGTGAGCTATCATGACTCCATTGCACTCTCCCCTGGGGTGACAGAGTGAGATTTGGTCTCAAAAAAAAAAAAAAGTTATATAAGTATCACTGGCTTGCTGCAATTTACTTAAAAGTTTTATGAGCTCAACAAAATATTACTTTAAAAAAAGAAGTAGATAGGATTCTCTCATACCTGCTTAAAACTGTGTTTGTATTCTTTGCAAGCTGTTTCTACTGTAAACTTTGTACTGAAAATATTACAAAGTTTTGCACCATAACCATTGCGACCACCTGTTAAGAAAAATTAAATGTAAAAAAACTTCAGTGAAAATTGTTTTAAAAGAACTTTGTTAACTTACCTATCACAGGGCAAATCTGTTGCAAAATAGTTTCCCTACTGCATTATCCTATCATCAATTGAATATTCTAGAGGATTTTTAGATTTTTTTTTCATTTAAAGAAAGATATAATTAAGAGTTGGCATATGCTAATGTAATTAAAATAAGTACTTTGTAGATTCATTATCCTCAATCACAATTTCAAAAGAATCAAGTTTGGTATCTTTCATTACTCAGTAAGTCTGTATGAAATCTGAACTTTCTATCAAAGTTGCTCCTCTGTTATAAAAATTTAATCTATATTACTTCCCAGATTCTTGGTTTTAAAAATGAACTACCAATCTACTTGGGCAACATAAGTAAGCACAAAAACATTTGGTATTGATCAAAGCACTTTCAAAGATAATCTACATTTTTGATCCTGACCTTCTTAAGGAAAATAGTTTAAAAATAATTTAATATCAAAAGACACAGGGCTTATATAGTAGCAAAGTCAAACATATAGGCATCACACCAGTCTTATCTAAATGAAAACTCAAACTGGCAGCCAGCTTAAAGTTCCAGCAGTTCTAAGATAACAGTCAATGTACTACCAGACTTTATAATGTCGCTGTTAGACTATTATCAAAACAATATTTATTATACATGATAGTTTTACAGACATTAATTCTAAAAAGGATGTTCTCACAAAAAACTGCACAGGTTTCCTTTCCTGTAATATTTTATATAAACATAGTTAAGTTAGAGATATTGTTAAAAAAACAGTATTTTTCAATCAAAATTCTACTCAGACTTTACCTGTAACTTTTTTCTCATCATCATCATAGTTACTAGATGTTAAAAGCTGTCCAAAAATTAAAGCAGGAACATAAACTTTCTCTACTTTGTGTTCTACTACTGGAATGCCTTTCCCATTATTCCAAATGCTTATAATGTTAGATTCACTGTAAATAAACAAGCAGAGTTTAGAGCTTAAGGTAGTTTAAAGATACATTAAGTAAAAAGTAAAGTAACCTTAAAACCTGAATGATCACAAGCAAGATTCATTAATTAGAAGACACTGACTCATCTGTCAAGAAAATATTTGCTGAGGACACACATTTCTACCCCTGAGCCATAATTCAAATTAGAATCAATAAGCTCTGCAAGGTAATAATGCAACATTTCTCAGGAGAAGAAATTCTCAGCCTCCCACAGAAGTGAAGCCTTTATAAGAAGTCAGCTATAGATTTGTTTTCCTTTTTACATACATTAACCATGATCTTCCTACTTGATTCTACCAGCATAACACCTGTGAACCACACAGCTCTGCAGAGCCAATGGGCATTACTTTTTTCATTTTCTACCTAAAATGCTACAGAAGTATAAGTGGAAAAGATATGAACAGCCTTAAATGTATCCCATCCTAAGCCTAAAGGTTAAAGAGGTGTACCATTGTCATAAATTAAGTTTAATAGTTTTAAAATGTGTAGATGTTACCTATTTTAGGTCTTGTAAGCCTTTCTATAATAAAACCAACAGTTTTAGCCCTGAATGGGGTAGAGGAGAGCCTGCTATGGGTAACAGGAACTTGACATGCAAATGAAAAATTGTATGTACTTTATTGCTTAGAGTAGTATGTATCTTTATCCATTTAAGAGATAAATTTTAAAGGAGACACAGCTTCATAACCAATATTGGAAATTAGCTTACAAAAGGTATCATCCACCAATCTGATTCCTAATTGCTTCATTTACACATACCTTCATCTCTCAAGAATTATGAGAAGTAGTTATTACACTAAAAAATTAAGTTATAAAAGCAAAAATGAAAATCAGAGATTCAGGAGATAATTAATTACATCAAAAGTAGAGAACAATAAACTAAAATAAAAAGTTAACACATAACCCTCCCTCCCCAAATCAGCTAATTTTCTTTTTCTCACTCTGCAACAGAGCTTCACTTCTCTTAATCTGTTAAACTCAAATTTTGGTATGATTCTCTGGAATCATAAGTCATCAAATCCTATTAGTTTATCCTATTAGATTCATTTCATATCAGTATCAATCTTTTTGTCATTTCAGATGCCAATAGTAGTAGTAATATCATCTTAAACATTGATCACTGCAATAGTTTCCTGTACAGTCACTCCACTTAAAATTATTTTGCATAACTTTGATGGACTTAATCTTGCTTTCATAACACTATTTTTGAACTAGAACACAACAGTAGGTCTACATTTTCAACAAAATCAAGCTTAAGAATCCTCTACCTACATGTTGAAGGCCTGTTATCTATATAGGCCAAATACAATTGCCACTATTCTACAACATGTATCCTACTTTTCTTTCAGTTCAGTTTATTACTCATCCATATTCATTCTCAATTCTTCCATTTCTTTGTTTATGGGTCTTTCCCTTGTGTGAGGTCTTTCTCTTTCTCTTTTGTCTAGCCAAAATTTTCTTTTTTTTTTTTTTTGGAGACAGAGCCTTACACTTTCACCCTGGATAAAGTGCCTTGGCATCACAGCTCACAGCAACCTCCAATTCCTGGGCTCAAGCGAGTCTCTTGCTGCTGCCTCCCAAGTAGCTGGGACTGCAGGCGCCCGCCACAAGGCCCGGCCATTTTTTGGTTGCAGCCGTCATTGTTGTTTGGCAGGCCCGAGATGGATTCGAACCCACCAGCTCAGGTGTACGTGGCTGGCGCCTTAGCCCACTGAACCATAGGCGCTGAGCCTGTCTAGCCAAATTTTACCCAAACTTTTACAATCAGTTTATGACATCGGTTCTCCAATAAGGTTTTAATAAACCTAAATGCTCCATTGACAATTTTCATAAAAATACTGTGCTTAATAGGCTACATATAAAGTTTCAAAAATAATCAAGGCTAAAAAGAAACATTGAAAACAATCTAAGTATCTATGAGTTACCAACTAGAAAGTGGTTAAATACATTATGATGCATCAACATAACAGAATACTGGCAAATAGTTTAAAAGAATTAAACAGATCTAAATAAATTAATAAGGAAGGCTATACATAATACATTAAATAAAAATACAAAGATATAAAATAGTATACATGTTATAATCCTGTTTGTTTCACAATGAAATTATTTGTACATACAATTTCGCATGAGTGTGTGATATTTTTGGAAAGCTATAGTTTCAAGCTATCAACCCTAAATAAACAAAAATACATAAACTAGAGAAATATTTTGAACTCTAGCTAATGTGTTTTGCATACGTTTGTTTCTGTTGGCATAAGATAGATGCCAGCAGAAAACCGGTTTCAATACCAACTTTTATGTTACTTAACATACTTAAACTCCTCTGTAAGAAACTTCTCTGATATAGTTTGGATATTTTTCCCCCTCCAAATCTCATTCTGAAGTTTCATCCCAAGAGCCAGTTGTTTAAAAGAACCTGGCACCACCACCTCCTCCTTTCGCTCCCTCTCTCACCATGTGACACTCCTGCTTCCCCTTCCCCTTCCACCTTGATTGGAAGCTCCCAGAATCCCTTATCAGAAGCAAATGATGGTATGATACTTCTTGTACAAACTGAAGAACTGTGAGCCAAATAAATCTCTTTTCTTTATAAATGACCCAGTTTCACAAAACAGACTAACACATGCTCCAAATTCTCTAACTTCTAGAAGAGATATTCAAATTCTACATGGCAAAGCCATTCTGTATCTTTCATAATCTTGACTTTTTTTTTTTTTTGGTAGAGACAGAGTCTCACTTTATCGCCGTTGGTGGAGTGTTGTGGCGTCATGCAGCTCACAGCAACCTCCAACTCCTGGTCTTAGGCGATTCTCTTGCCTCAGCTTCCTGAGTAGCTGGGACTACAGGTGCCCACCACAACGCCTGGCTAGTTTTCTGTTTTTGCAGTTCGGCCGAGGCCAGGTTTGAACCCGCCACCTTCAGTATATGGGGCCAGCACCCCACTCGATGAGCCACAGGCGCCGCCCACAACCTTCACTTTTTACTTAAAATTTATTCCTACATCATAGAGTACTGCGGGGGGAAACTGAAAGTCAAGCTGTGTCTAAAACTTAGAAATAAAAGCTAAGAAGCAACAACTTCTCACAAAATGCTTGCCTAATGCCAACTTTAAAGATACATAAAATTCAATTAAAGGCAGGCGTATGATCAATAATCTTTCACCAATGATTAGTGAATAAGAAAAAAAGAAATGAAAAAAGAAAAAAGAGGTGAAAAATATACTACCTTCACCTTTTCTTCATTGCAATAGCTAAGAATTTTTGCCTTACACTGAAATAAAATAATTTTTTAGCACAGGCAGTTAAAATGAGGTAGGAGATAAAAAAGAAAAAAAGAAGCTAATATCAGATTGGCATTACGAACTAAATAAATGTGGTGATAATTCTCCTCTTATGCCCACATAAAAATGTTTGCTGGTTAAAACAGAAGTTTAAAATTGAGGGGGCAGACATGAGTTATATAGAATTAGGTATTACAAAATACCTACTATATAATAACTGGTAAGTAAAATACCAAGAGCCCTTATCTGTGGAGTTGTTTCTCAGGTCACGTCATCATTTTTTTATTATAGTATGCTATATATACCATTTTTAAAAATTCAGTATTTATTGATTAATGTGGCTAAATCAATCAAGGTAAAAAAGGAAACAACTATATCTATGTTCATCAAGAATGCATTTAAAGAACCCTCCCTTCTTCTTTAATTGTCTGTCAATCAGAATCTTTCAATACTGAATTTTTAAAAAGGTTAAAGGTAATTAAACATTCAGTATCTATTGCTTCTTACTACTTCTCCTAAAACATAATAAATGAACAAAGGTATTGGTTTTAATGGACAATTTCCTAAATAAGAATTAAAAGGAATCTTGACAGCTAAAGCTTTCTCAAAACAATCTTAAATTTTTGGATAAGTTGTACCTTATAAATGTCTTGTACTCCTAACCATACAAATTCTTAAGAATGCGCTCATTATAGAAATAATACAAATTTTTTAAAAGGAAGAAAGAAAAAGAAAAATCAAGAACTTCAAAACATAGTTATCTGGTAATTTTTCATATAAAATACAAATAACTTCATAATATCATCAAATATAAATTATATTTCATACTACTAATCTTGACCATGACATCGGAAATTAGATTATTGATAATAAACCTGCACCAGAATTGTTCAATTTTCATGTTTACAAAGAAAAATCATGCTAAATTACTGATGAGATTAAAAAGGATAAATGTAACATAATATTTTATAAAAAGCATGCTACTAAAACATAAATGTAACAACTATGTTTTTAACTGAAAACTATTTTATACACCTTTGCTCTCCAAAAAAAAAAAACCCACACTGATACCTAGTTAGGTAAACTCTCAGTACATAGTTTGTAAAACTAGCAATACCTAAATTATTAAATGTCTTCATAAATAAGGGAAGTCCAAATAACAGTCAGGAAAAACAAATTTAACCCATCATGTAACTGGAATAGCAGTAACAACAGCTCTTAGACTTGAGTCCCAAAGTAAGGATAAGAAGGAAAGATACAGTGATTAATAGATGAAACAGTATCCACAGCATCAAAGAAAAATGATCTCCAAGAGCTACCAGGGAAGTACCTTGGGGAAAAGCATAATAACTGACAATTATAAAAGAGGCAAAAATAACAAACTGAAGCAAAGGGGAAACAAAGGAGTAAAGGAGTATATTATTCATTTGAGGAGTATTCATAAAGTGAGGATTACCTAAATAAAAAAACTAAGCATAAAAAATAAAACTTGCAATATACTTACGGATCAATAGAAACTTTAATACAGGTCATGTTCTTATCCCTCTGTTTATTGTCTGCAGCATTAACTACAAAATTAAATATCTTATTGAGGAACATACAAAATTATGTAAATAAACAAATACATGGACACAAATGTATATGCATCATAGCTTAAGATAAACATCTACATAATTTCAATAATTAATGAAAATACTGCTAACTTCTAACACAAATTTTATTTTCCAAATAATATTCCTAAATTTTATGTCATATCAACTTATTGTTATGTTTTCCACCAAATAAAAAGGAGGAAATATTTTAGTGCTATATGACAAACAAATTAAGTAAGAACACACACCTGCATTTTTTACAACCCCCACTCTAGGTCTAAAAGTAAAAAATTTTGCTCAATTACATATTGTCTTAGTAAGTATCAATTACTTTCTATTTACCTCCTTTAATAAACTAGTGACTTGATTAGCAGATTGAACTGAAACCAAATGGTTTTGAATTACAAAGAAGTCCTTAACACTCTTAGAAATCAAAATGCTAAACTTATGCACTACAGTTGATAATAAAAATATTAGCTGCATCAAAAAAATTGGACTCAATCATAGAAGAAATATGTTTTTAGCAAATTCTGTGTGGTCAACCTAAAATAAATAGTAAAATTAGATAGAGAGTTGGGAGAAAAAAAGCAAAGGTATAATATATAACCAGTTTTATTTGCCTGTAGTTTTCCTAAAGATCAAGAAGCAGCAGCTTAGAGATCCATACAACCTCTCTGTTTAAGAAAACTCAAGTTGCACTGGTGAGGTACCAGAGCAAAGACTCTCTAGAAAGTCCATGATTAAAAATATTTTCAAAGTATACACATTTCCTAGAATCAATTAGACATTCACATTCCATTATAATTTTAATTTTAATGTGGAAGGTACAGAGATTGCTTAGGTCAGTTAATTACTAAACTTGGCTGCCCAATAATACCTGATTTATTGAAGGAAAACCTCAAATTTACATGTTCCACAGCCAACTCCCTGACATCTCCATATTTAGCACATTAAGTGTCACTAAACAACTCATGCTAGTTTTAAGCCCAAGGCCTGGTGAAGCAAATATAACTCACATATCTCTTGGCCTACTAAGATACTGTGACCCCAAGAAAAAATTATTTTCCTACTGTGGCAATGTGTTAACATACCCTCAAGGTAACTGTGATGCCAGCAAATCCCAGATGACTACACACACAGGAGTATAAACCAACTAAGGGATTACAAATACAACATACTTAGTTGTGCAGATGAACAGAATGAAACACAAAGATATGAAACACAGGATATGAACATATTATAACTAGTAGTATAAAGTTTCTGAAGAACATTTATACATGTTGTCAGGTTAAAAGCCAGAGATATACCTTTAGATTTATACTGGTAAATCTGTCTTTATACACATATAGAGACAATATAATAACATTATTAGAAACAGATGCATTAAATCCTAAACAAGTACTCACCCAAAATTTCATCAAAGATCTTATATAAACCTGGCACAAAGGTAACCTCTCTGCAATTCATTCCTACATCTTCATCATAAACCCACATTAACTGTATGGAAAGAAAAATTCAAAAACATTTTTTTACACCATTGATCTTTAACATCAATTTTTCATAGTATAAATTCACATTATATTCATTTATGTTTGCTTAAATACTTAGACCTTCAAAGTATAAAAACATATATAACTTCAGTAATAGTCAACTCAACTATTCGTATTAAATTTAAATAACCTCAAAATTGAGAAATTATTCACTATGTATCAAGTATATTCTTAGTCATATATAAAGTCAACTTTAACTTAAGGCACCAAGAATTACTGAAAACAGCATTTAAATAAAATAATAGAAAAATACAAAAACATATTTACTTTACACTTCTACTTCATGCTTTTATCTTTCTATGGTATGGAAAACAAAAAGTAAAACAGGATGAACAAAACATGATTTTGGACTGGAACTAGCATTGATACTCAGTTCTCACAAGTTGAGAAATCTGAGCACATTTCTTAAACTTATTAACCTTTCCCTTCTTCATCTATAAAATGGAAATAACAGAACCTACTTCCCAAAATTGTTAGGATGAAATAAGATAATGTGTGTATATGTAAACCAAGTACAGTATAAGTACAAAATAATAGCGCATATGTACAAATCTTAGAAGGCACTACATTAAAATAAACCATAGCATGATCTTAAGGACTTTTTAAATGTTCACATGGCACCAATTTAGCCTCCACTTCCTTTCTTCTGATAGATGTTTCTATTTCTCCTAGATCTCTCACCCAAATTTTGCTCTTACACATAGAAACAAGAAATTACAGATTTGCAACGATTATAATCAGAATAATTTTATCAATGTATTTAAAAAGTAGATAAAGTTACACATCTCCTCAATCAATTTTAGCAAATAATTACCTGTGTCAATGGCTCCACTGACCCAATATATGTATCTGGACGAAGAAGAATGTGTTCAAGTTGTGTTTTCTTCTGATATACTCTCTCAACAGACAGCTTCTTTGAGGAATCATTTTTGTTTGCAGTTTCTGACTCTTCATTTTTTGCAGCATTATTCTGATCAAAAAGAGTCTAAAATTAACCAAAAAATCAAATTTAAATAACCTATCAAACTAAAATGTGTACGGACATATCATATGGGTTTTCTTTTTCACATGTGACATCAAAGTTATCTTTCCAATTCAACAATTTTTTAAGCTCTAAAGAGAACACAGGTCTATTTCCTAATAGTCTAATTCTCTTTGTAATACCATATGAAGCTATAGTTTTGACTGAGCTCAATTATGTGGGTACAGTCACCAGAATCACTAAAAGATCCTCCATCTATTCAACCCAAATATAAGTATTTCCCAATTCTGTAAGATATCAGTTTTTGTGGTCCTCACAACTAAACTTCACAGGGAATGTGAGTTTTATCCAGGTTACAGAATCACAATGACTAAATCTGGCTAGCTATAAGCATTCCAAAAACTTTCAATGCGGATTCCCTGCCATCAAGTCATTGAGGACTATAGTAAGAGGTGGACAAAAATAAGCCACACAAAATATTAACCTAGGTAATTAATAAACATTGACATGGTTGAAAATATCAATTTATGAAATCTTCAAATTTCACACATTGTAATTCCTCACATATCAGCTCTCAGTGCCCCAGTACTGGAGGCACCCTAGGATTCCAGTTTCTCTACCTGTTTCAAGGAGGTTGGTGATCCTCACCATTCCTATAGTAGAAATATATTCCTATAGTAGGATTTGACAAGGATGTCAAATCAAATTGCCAAAGTCTAGAGATATTTTATGTCCCAGAGAACATACCTCTATCCTTCTGGAATTCCTTAATGCTAACAAATATGACACCCAATAAAAGAAGGGTATTTAAGACAGCCTATTTTTTCAGAGTCTAAAAACAACTCAAATATAAAACACAATGAAAACTGAGATATCTTCATAGGCTTTCAAAATTTAGCAGAAATGAAACAGAGGACAAAGAAGATAACAAATTTGATACACTTAAACAAGCAGTATACAACTTCAATTCAGGTCCTAGACATAAACACACCATCATGTTTAAGGTTGCATTTAAAACAAAGTATGTGGTCCCTTATGTTTTAAAGCATTTAAAAATCAAAATGCATGATCTGAGTAGCCTCATATGAAGAACTGTAACATACCTGCATAAAAGCCCATGATGTAAGACAAAATAAATGAATTAAATAAGAATTATAACATACATACCCCAAAGTAATTCATACATTAATTATAATTTCCTAATTCCATAAACTTTATATAAAATTGGAGATTTATTAATGCATCAAAATAAGAATACTAAAAATAACTCATTTTACTAAATTCTAATCTATATTCTTACACATTCATTCATTTATAAGTTTACTCATTAACACTGCTTAAGAGTCATTTAAAAACAGCTTTGGACAAAGGAAAATAATTCTGTTTCATAAGGTTTTCCTATTCGTCTTCTACCAAAAGTTAGATGACAAACTAGCAAGCCAGAAATATAAACCATATTTGAAAAATACCAGATAGTCTTTTAATAAAGTGACAGTTACTAGTTTATAGAAACAAATTTAACAATAAAAATCAATTTTTAAAATGGGTCCTCAAAATAGAAGAAAGCTCATAAGGACTAAGATCAATTCTTTAAGAATGTGCTTTTTTTTTTTTTTGAGACAGATCCTCACTCTGTCACCATTAGAAGAGTGCCATGGTATCATAACTCACAGAAACCTCAAACTCCTGGGCTCAAGCTCTTCTCGAGTAGCTGAGATTACAAGTGCCCAGCTATTTTTCCTATTTTAATAGTGATGGGATCTTGCTCTTGCTCAGGCTGGTCTTGGAACTCCTAAGTTCAAGCGACACCAGCCTTGACCTCCCAGAGTACAGGGATTTTAGGCATGAGCCACCATTAAGGATGCCTAACAACATGCTGAAGTATGATAGATCCTATGGAATTAAAAATAAGTAACATTTTACCACTAACTTAGTATTACAATTCTAAGCTTCCAACTATTGGCAAAAAGGTTAGGGGCATATAATACTCACACAAGTAAATGCTTTCATGTCCCAGGCTATTCCTCCAAAATAAATTCCATCATGAAGAAAGTATTTCCAAGATTAGATTCAACCAGAGATTCATGCCTACCTAATATGGATGTCCGCATTGGTCCTGATGAATTACGCTAAATTTTAGAAGCACAGAAGGATGGAAACAGGAGTAAAGCTCTATCTCACTCTTTTTCAAAAATTTACAACTTTTTCCATTCTCAATTGCCTTTTCTTCCCTATATCTTTTCCCAAATGGATATATGAAAAAATACATATATTTAGCCAGACCCCCCCATCCCTATCAAGTTCAGAAAGTTGCTGTGATAATATCTAAAACATCAGAAAACAATGTGAGTGAGGTCAACGAGATGGCAAAATAGGAAACCACAGACCCTCCTTCCCCCATGGATTTAACAACAACATACAATCCAACTGCCTTTGTGAAAAATGTGGAACACACTTAAGAGGTTCCTGTACCCCAGGTGAGCACAAAACCGACATCAAAGCCCATGATCCTCTCTACCAGCCCCAGCAAGGGAAAAATGAAGATACCCCCAAAGTCCTACTTCTCCTTGGGGAGCAAAAGAAGATTAACGTACCTCCAATGGGGTAGAGAGTTCTACCACCCTGGAAATTGGTTTCTGTCTTGCCCAATCTAAATACTAAAAGGAATAGGATTCCAGGTTGGGGGCCATTGAGAACAAAGGCAATCAACATGCTTTGGTCCAGAATCAAAATCTGCAATATCAGAGATACTCACAAGGTGGAGCTCCAGTACTGTAGCATACAACAACATGAGCAGCCACAGTACAAGCAGACAACAGGAAGAGTTCCTAAGTTAAACACAGGCAAATCTCTTCCATTAAGAGATGACACACACAGTGTTAGACAGGATGCATCACCAGAAAAGATTTGCAAGTTCTCCAGATATTCTAGCTAGATTAACTAGATGAAGAAACTCCTCCCAATATAAAACCAGACTGCAAAGACTAGAGAGATAGTTTAGCTTTCTAATGCCAAGGTCCCAAGAGAAAATGATAAGCTATACAAAGAAAAGGAAAATGTAACCTAGTTGAAGGAACAATTAAATCTCCAGAAATTGACCATGAAGAAATGGAGATATATGAGTTACCAAAGAATTAAAAATAACCATTATACAGGTGCTCAATGATTTAAGTGAACAGAAAAAGAAAACTGAACAACAACAAAAAACTGTAGAACAATATGTGAACCAAGAAAGTCAACAGAGAAACTATAAGAGAGGGGCAGGCATCATTTCTGGAACTGAAAAATACAGTAACTCAGTCAAAAATATACTAGAGCAACAGTTCTCAACCTGTGGGTCACAACCCTTTGGGGGTCGAATACCCTTTCCCCTTTCACAGGGGTTGCCTAAGACCATCAGAAAACACATTTCTGATGGTCTTAGGAACCAAGACACCGCTCCTCATGTGTGGGGGTCACCACAACATGAGAAACTGTATTAAGCTGTCACAGCATTAGGAAGGTTGAGAATCACTGTAGTGGATCTCAACAATGGACTTGACAGGCAGAAGGAAAAAAAAAATCAGCAAATTTGAAGATAGAACTTTCATTTCAAAATTACCAAGGAAGAAGAGTAAAAAAGACAAAAAAGATGAAAAATAAATCAAAACAACATATACATATGAAAGTCTCAAGACGATAGAGAGAACTGAGTAAAGAGTAAAGAGACCACTGACAAAATAATGAATGACAACTTTACAAACAGAGAGAGATGAAAATACAAATTCAATAAGCTCCAAGAACTTCAAGGAAAATCTGAAAAGACCTATATGGACACATCATAATCAAACTATCAAAAGTCATAGACAAAAGAGAGAATCTTGAAAGCAGCAAAGAGAACCATCATATACAAGGGAGCTTTTGCTATACTATCACCAGTTTCTCAGCAGATACCTTGCAGGCTAGATGAGAGTGGAATGATATTCCATGTACTAAAAGAAAACATTACCAACAAAGAATATTATACCCAGCAAAAACTACCATTCAAAAATGAAGGAGAAATTAAACTTTCCTAGGTAAATAAAAATTAAAGGAGTTAATCACCACTACGTTTGCTGAATAAGAAATTCTGAAGGGTAAAGCAAAAGGACAAAAAAAAAAAACAACACAAAACTGTACAAAAATATAAAACTCCTTGATAAAGTCTAGGAGGATGTCAAAAAGTTACCAAAAAACGTAATTAAAAGATAAAAATAAAAACTATTTTTTCAATATAAACTCCATCAAGGTCAAGATACTTCTGTAAGTGATGATACCAGCCATTTAATCCATCTCTAAAGAACTGATAGTTCTGGGAAAATCAAGACAGTCTTTTTTACATTATTACCTGAAGAAAAATGAGAGTGCTTTAAGGTTTTTTTAAATTAAGAAACCAAAAGAAGCCATATGGAGCCAAATCATGACTATAAGGTAGATGCCTAATAAAGTCCCATCAAAACTCTCAGAAAATTGTCCTTAAATGATAAACAGGAGCACTGTTGTGGTGGAGGAAAAGGAGGTAGAGGTGGAAAAGGACTTCGGGTGAAAGCTTTCCCATTTTTTTTGCTAAGGCTTTGGCTAACTTTCTTAAAGCTTCTCATAATAAACAACTACTATTATTCTCTGACCCTCCAAAAAAGAAAAATACTCTGAGGATCCCAAAACACTGTTGCCATGACTTTTGCTCTTGATCTGTCCACTTTTGTTTTGACTGGACCATTTCCATCTCTTGGTAGCCATTGCTTTGATTGTGTTTTGTCTTTAGGACTGTGCTGGTAAAGCTGTGTTTCAACTTCTGTTACGATTCTTCAAAGAAATGCTTCAAGATCTTGATCCCACTTGTTTAAAATTTCCATCAAAAGTTCTGCTCTTCTCCATAGTTGATCTGGGTACAAAGGTCCTAGCATCTATTGAATGGAAAGATAATTCCACTTTAGTTTTTCAGGCAGAATTGTGTAAACTGAACCAAGATGTCTATGGTGTTGGTTACTGTTTCTTCCGGTAATTGTCAGTCCTCTTAACAAAACTAATATGAACTTTTTCCTCACAAATTTATGTGGATAGTCTGCCACTTAGGGTTTCATCTTCAACATTATTTCATTCCTTCTTTAAAAAAGTTATCCAATTGTAAATTGCTGATTTCTTCAGGGCATTGTGCCCATGAACTTTCCATAAAGCATCAATTTCGATACTTCTTTCACCCAGATCTTGCCATAAATTTGATGTCCATTCTTGCTTCAATTTCAGTAGAATTTATATTGCTCTGACAGGGGCCCTTTTCAAACTGATTCTTATCCTTCTTAGTGCTACACACTGGATCCTGATCAAACATGTTAGAAGTAGTTAGAATGAGTTTATTTTGGCACAAAAAAGTTTTTGAAATGAGTGCATAGGACTTTTTTTATAATACACATTTTCCATGAACTTTTTGAATAACCCTTATATACATACAAACATGGAACCTTCTAGTAATGTAAGTACATAGATCATTTTAAAATATAGTTAGAATTTTAAAAACAAGTGCATATAAAGTAATATAAATCCATATTATAGAATATACAACATAAAAAGAGGTAATTCATGCCATCAGTAGCAAACTGAGGAGCGCAAAGACATAAAGACACAGACACAGGGGTGCCTAACCTTTTTACTTTTCTCCTGCACTTTGAAAGAATAATATTTGTCTCTGGCCACACAGTAAATATGCAAACATTAATGAAAGCAGACTAGCAATAAAAGAGTTCATATACACTTTTCCTGATATCCGACACCACAGATGAGCAAACAAAAAAATCCTTCCAAAATGAGTGAACACCCCTGGTTAAGGAGCTGTTACATACACTTGAAGTTCTTATTAATCTAAAATTGCACTCATGCTTAGATGTTTTATGCAATTGCAAAGATAACCACAAAGAAAATATCTATTGAATATAAATGAAGGGAAATGAAAAGAGAATCAAAATACAAAAGAAGGCAAGAGAGGAAGGTGGACAAAAAGCCTACAAGACATACTGAAAACAACAAAATAGCAATAGTAAATCCTTCTATATCAATAATTGGTTTAAATGTAAACGAATTAAGCAACCCAATTAAATGACATAGACTGGCTAACTGAATAAAAAAATAAGATTTAACTAGAGACTCAGATGTAAGAACATATGAAAGTGAAAGGATGAGAAAAGATATTCCATGCAAACAGGAATCTAAAGAAAGTAGTATGAGACCATACTTTCATCATACAAAACACACTTTAAGACAAAAACTGTCACAAGAAACTGAAGACATTATATGATAAAGGACCAATTCACCAAGAAGAAATAATAATTACAAACACATATACACCTAAACCTCAGAGCTGCACATATATGAAATAAACAGTTTAAGAAGTGAAGGGAGATAGAATAACACAGTAATTATGGGAGATTTCAACACCCTACTTTCAATTATGTATAGAACAAGACAGAAGATCAATAAGTCAATAGGGATTTGAACAATACTATAGATCAACTGGACCTAATAGACATTTATTAACAGAGTATTCTATCCAACATCAGAATACACATTCTTCTCAAGTGCATATGGAACATTTTTTAACACAGATCACACATTAAATGACAAACAATTCTTAACAAATTTAAGAACATTGTTACCATATAAAATATCTTGTTTATCCACAATATAATGAAACTAGGTGTCAATAATAGAAGGAAAACAAAAATTCACAAATATGTGAGAATTAAACAACTCATTCTTACATAATCAATGGATTAAAGATGATATTACAAGGGGAGTTAGAAAATTATCTCTATACACAAAAACACAACAGATTAAAATTTGAGACACAGATAAAGTAGTACACTGCACTCAAAAATGGAGAAGAAACATCTCAAATTAACAACTTAACTTTACCCCTCAAAGAACTAGGAAAAAAACTAAACACAAACTGGCAGAAGGAAGGAAATATAAGATTATAGCAGAGATAAATGGAGACCAAAAAAAAAAAGAAAAAAAAAAATCAGTGAAACCGAGTTTTTTTTTTCAAAATGATCAGTAAAACTGACAAACCCTTAGCTAAATAAAAGAAATAAAATTCAAATAACTAAGATTTAAAAGAAAGAAACACAGCTAATTTCACAGAAATAAAAAGAAGTATAAGAGATTTATATGAACATTTACATAGCAACAGATTGGACAATCAAAAAGAAAAGGATTAGTACCTAGAAACATGCAATTTACCAAGACTGAATCATGAATTTAAAAATCTGAACAGATCTGTAACAAGTAAGATTAAAGCAGTAATCAAAAACAACCCAACAAAGTAGGGCGGTACCTGTGGCTCAAAGGAGTAGGGCACCGGCCCCATATGCCGAAGGTGGCAGGTTCAAACCTAGCCCCGGCCAAAAACTGCAAAAAAAAAAAAAAAAAACTTCCCAAGATAGTAAAGCCCAGACCCAAATGGCTTCAGAGGAAAACTTTACCAGATAGTCAAGAGGAATTAATAACAATGCTCCTCAAACTCTTCCCAAATAATGAAAGCAGGAAATACTTCCTGAAGCATTCTAAAGGCTGTCATTTCTGATACCAAAATTGGACAAAGACACAACAAGAAAACTACAAAGCAACACTCTGATGAATGCTGATGCAAAAATCAACCCCCCCAAACCCCAATTCAACAGCACATGAACAAGTGGAATTTATACATGGAATGAAAGAATGTTTGAACATATGAAAATCAATCATAATTCATCTCAAGTTATGTACAGAAAGCATTTTACAAACTTCAACACTCTTTTCTGATAAAAAAAAAAAAATACCTAAACTAGGAGTAGAATGAAATTACCTCAATATAACAAACTCTACATATGAAAAGCCAACAGCTAACATCATATGCACTGGTGAAAGACTGACAACTTTTCCTCTAAGATCAGGAATCAGGCCAATATTCAACATAGTACTGAAAGTCCTAGTCAGAGCACTTAGACAAGAAAAGGAAACGAAAGACATCCAAATAGGAAAAGAAATAAAATACACATATCCATAGATAGCATGATCTTGCAGTAAAAAACCCAAAAGTTAAAAGAGAAAGAAGGAAGGACAGACTGACCAACCTTTACAACTAATGGATGACTTCAGCAAAGTTTCAGGATACAAAATCACCACACAAAAATCAGTTGTGTAATAAAGTAATAACGACCAATCAAAAAAGGAAATTAAGAAAACAATCCCATTTACTGCAGCATAAAAAAAGCATTTAAAAAATACGAAGGAGGGGCGGCACCTGTGGCTCATTGAGTAGGGCGCTGGCTCCATATACCGAAGGTAGCAAGTTCAAACCCAGCCTTAGCTGAACTACAAAACAGAAAAATAGCCAGGCATTGTGGTGGGTGCCTGTAGTCCCAGCTACTCGAGAGGCTGAGGCAAGAGAATCGCCTAAGCCCAGGAGTTGGAGGTTGCTGTGAGCTGTGTGACGCCACAGCACTCTACCAAGGGCGATAAAATAAGACTCTGTCTCTACAAAAAAAAAAAAAAAAAAAAATACCAAGGAGATGATAAACTTGTATGGTGACAACTATAAAACACTGTTAAGTGAAAGAAAATACAAATAAATGAAGACATTCCATTCCCATAGATTGAAAGACTTAAAATACTGTTAAAATGTCCATATTATCTCAAGTGATCTACAGATTCAATGCTATCTGTATCAAAATCCCAATGTAATTTTTTGCAGATATAGCAAAAAAAAAAAACTTAAGATTCACATGTATTCTCAAAAGGCCCTGTACAGCCCAATCAATCCTCAAACAACAAAGTTAGAGATCTCACACTTCCTGATTTCAAAACATGATTTTCTTACAATGCAACAAAAATCCAAGACCGTATGGCACTGGCATAAAGACAGATACATAGACCAAGGGAACATAACAGAGAGTATAGAAATGAGTCTTTGTGTAAATAGCTAAATGATTTTTGGCAGAGGTATCAAGACTGCACAATGGGAAAAGGACAACCTCTCCAACAAATGGTGGTGGTAACACTGAATAACTATATGCAAAAGAAAGAAGCTAGACCCTTGCTTTATACTATATACACAAATCAACTCTACATGATTATAGACCAAAAAGCTGTTAAATGAAAGAAAATACAAATAAATGAAAAGACACACTAAAACTACAAAACTACTAGAAAAAAACCTAAGGGAAAAGTTTTGGACACTGGATTTAGCAATGATTTCATGGAAATGACACAAAAAGTACAGGCAACAAAAGCAAAAGTAGATAAGTAGGACACTAAACTAAACATTTCTGTGCATCAAAGAAAACAACTGTCAGTGAAAAGGCAACACACAGAATGAGAGAAAAAACTTACAAATCAAATAAGACATTAATATCCAAAATATACAAGGAACTTCTATAACTCAACAACAAAATGACCTGATAAAAAAAATGGACGAAGGATTTGAGCAGACGATTCTTCAAATAAGATATAAAAATGGCCAAGAAATGTATGAAAAACTACTCAACACATCATTAATAAACAAATGCAAATCAAAACCACAGTGACATATCACTTCACACCCATTCAGATGGCCATTATCCCAGCATTCTGGGAGGTAGAGGTGGGTGGATTGCCTAAGCTCAGGAATTTCAGACCAGCCTAAGCAAGAGCAAGAACCTATCTCTAAAAACTAGCCAGGTGTTTTGGCAGCTGCCCATAGTCCCAGCTACTTGGGAGGCTAAGGCAAGAGAATCACTTGAGCCCAAGAGTTTGAGGTTGCTGTAAGCTATGATGACAGAGCACTCTCCTGAGGGCAACAAAGTGAGACTCTGTCACACACACACACACACACAAAGATGGCCATCAGGAATAATAAGTGTTGGCAAGGACATGGAGAAATCTGAAACCTCTGTGCACTGTTAGTGGGAATATAAAGTGCTGCAGTTATTATGGAAAACAGAACAGAGGTTCCTTAAAACATTAAAAATAGAATTACCATCACTTCTCGGCCTTTTGCTAAGATCAAATGTAAAAATAGAATCACCACATGATTCAGCAATCCCACCCTTTTAAGTTATATATCCAAAAGAATTTAAAGCAGAATCTCAAAGAGAGTCATACAAGATTCATGATGAATGCTGTTCATCACAGCATTATTCGTAATACCAAGAGGCAGGAGCAACTCAAATGTCCACTGATGGATAAATGGATAAAGAAAGCAAGGTATATAGGTTCAATGTAATATTATGCAACCTTCAAAAAGAAGGAAATCCTGCCACATGCTACATGGCTGAACCTCAAAGACATTATGCTAAACAAATAAGCCAGTCACAAGGACAAATATTGTTATGATTCCACTCATACAAAGTATCTAAAATACTCAAAATCATAGAACAGAAAGTAGAAAAGTGGTTACCAAAGGACACAAAAGAGGAGAAATTACTATTTACTTGTTATAGAGGTTCAGTTTTACAAAATGAACTAATTCTAGAAATCTGCTGCATAACAATAAACATATTTAACACCACTGAACTCAATACTTTAAAATGGTGAAATAGTAAATTTAATGTTACACATACTTTTACCAAAACTAAAAAAAATCTTGGAAAATATGCAAAATGTTGCTTTATCTAATTATTACCTATAAGTTTCTTTATCTAATTATTACCTATAAGTTTCTCTAGGAAGACTATATAAATATTGTAAGTGTGATGATATCCTTCAAACATTTTAAGCCAAATATTTTTCCTAAATGTCAGATGACAAGTGTCAAGGAACTAAAAAAAGGTACAATTCTATTTAAAGTAAAGTAACAGATACATATTATTTATAGAATGCCATAACAGAGGCCATTGATAGAGATTTCAAATCAACTCTCAATTGTGATATTAAAATAATGTCTAAAACTTAATATAAATCTTTAAAGCTGGATATTTCATTAAGTATGTTTATAATTACTATACTAAAAAATACTTGTGTTAATTTTAATCTTCTATGACTATAGCTTTTATAATAAAATTTATATTAGTAAAGATAATCAAGTATTTTAAATTTAGTCACTTAGTAAAACCATACTGTTTAGTGAACAATGTTACAGAAGAATATATATATATATTTTTGTCAGAAAAAATTATGAATAATATGCACATACAGGAAAAAATATGAAATATACCCAACAGAATATCAATAAAAACTATTTACAGGTGGTAGAAATAACAGGTCATTTTTATCATCTTTTTTGACACATGTTTTTCTAATTTTCTATAATGAACACATAAAGGAATATGTGTACATAAAGGAAAAGTTTATTAACCCATGTATGTGAAAACATAATTAAGCTAGAACAAAAATGAATGTTTCTACTTTGGGAGGCACTGTTTATATTATTACTTCTGCAGCCCCACCTTTCTCACTAGAATCTACCAAAAAGGTAAATAAAAATAAAATACACAAGTGAAATTGGCAGCCTCGGTTCGGAGCCTGTGGCTCAACGGGCTAAGGCGCCAGCCACATACAGCTGAGTTGGCAGGTTCGAAACCAGCCTGGGCCCACCAAACTACAATGGTGGCTGCAACCAAAAAATGGTCGGGCGTTGTGGCGGGCGCCTGTAGTCCCAGCTACTTGGAAGGCAAAGGCAAAAGACTCGCTTGAGCCCAGGAATTGGAGGTTTCTGTGAGCTGTGATGCCACAGCACTCCATCCAGGGTGACAACTTGAGGCTCTGTCTCAAAAAAAAAAAAAAGAAAGAAATTGGCAGCCTCGGGAGAGTACAAAGTAGAAATTAACACTGGAATCCAATTTGTTTTTGACATTCCCACGCTCAACAAGGGGTAGTCTTCACTGTTTACAGGCTCTCTAATAACAAATACAGGTTTTCTTCTGAGACATCTATAAGCTTTTCTAACAGAAACCTTAAAAAAATGGCTTCTTTCAGCTCCAGTTTAATAGTAGAAAGTTGCCCTAAGTAATGTCCAAGCCACTAAAAATCAACATCTTGGGCAACTTCCTCTAATTAATAGGATGGTCCCATTCTCAGGACAGGTATAAATATAAAATACTCTTGACCTTAGAAAAGAGAAGTTAAATAAATCTATTTTGTCCTGTCTCCCCAACAAATATCATTACTATGTCTATCTTTAAATAGGTATCTCTTCAATTTTAACATTGTTGCTAACAATATTCAGAAAGGAGAACAAGAAATTAACCTGTACAAGTGCAGACCAGCAAACTCATAACTGCTTATTTATAAAAGCAATCTCAATGCCACAGATGATAAAAGAGAATGATGCATATTTGACACATTTAAGCTAAAAGAATTATGGTCATTTTAGGCAATGAAAAGAGTCTTTTCTGGGCAGCGCCTGTGGCTCATCGAGTAGGGCGCCGGGCCCATATATGGAAGGTGGCGGGTTCAAACCCAGCCTCGGCCAAACTGCGAAACAGAAAAATAGCCGAGCATTGTGGCAGGCGCCTGTATTCCCAGCTTCTCGGGAGGCTGAGGCAAGAGAATCGCCTAAAAGCCCAGGAATTGGAGGTTGCTGTGAGCTGTGTGATGCCACAGCACTCTACCAAGGGCAATAAAGTGAGACTCTGTCTCTACAAAAAAAAAGTCTTTTCTTTCCTCCTTTTTCTTTTCTTTTCTTTTTTAAACCTAGAGATAGGATCATGCTATGTTGCCCAGGCTAAATTCAAACTCCTGGGCTTGAGGAATCATCTCACCCTAGCCAGGTCAGTAGCTGGGACTATAGGCACATCCCACTCACCATGCTTGGGCAAGGAGTCTTTTGATTTAACTTTTTCTTATTCTTATATGTTCACAGTAATAAGATATTATATACTAAAGTAATTGCTGTCAGAACTTGATATTGAATAAAAATTAACATCTTTTACAATAATCATTTACAAGAGCATTCTAAGTAAATTTGCATTTAGATTGATAATAACCAAAAATTTATGATTTAAGTTTATTTTGAAATTTACTATAATGCTTTAATTTATGTGGACAAATTACCAAACTATTTTAGTAGTAAATAACTCTAGCACCCAGTGACATAGGAATCTATGAAATCAAAGCAACTCATTCCCTATAAAAAGAAAGCCATTGAAAATGTAAAATAATCACCATATTAAGACAAATATCCTACACATACCTACAAGTTGTTTTAACTCTATTCTTTGTAATTTATACATATGATGATGCCATAATTGACTTTTTCTGAAGTTCAAAAGCTGGTTGCTAAATTAAATAAGGCTTTATTGGGAACATTGTAATTATAGCAGAAATACCAAAATAAATCCATATAATCTATTTTTTATATTAATCTACCTTATAGTACTTCTGCAGTATTGCTAACTCCTAAAGAAAAATAGATGTAATGCTTATCCAAGACTTCACCTTTATTAAGAATACTTCTCAGGCTAAGCAACGTGGCTCATGCCTGTAATTCTAGCACTTTGGGTGGCGAAGGTGAGAAGAGCCATTGAGGTCTGAAGTTCAAGATAAGCCTGAACAAGAGCAAGACCCCCTCTATAGTAAAAATAGAAAATATTAGTGGGGCAGTGTGGCAGGCACCTGTAGTATCAGCTATTCGGGGAGGCTGAGGCAGGAGGATCCCTTGAACTCAGGAATTTGAGGTTGCTGTGAGTTAGGCTGATGCCAGGGCACTCTAGCCTGGACAATAGAGACTTTGTCTTAAAAGAAACAAAAACAAAAAAACAAACTACTCAACCACTAGAACTAAAAGAATAAAACAACCTCTTATTTTTCAGAATAAGTATACACCAAGATCATTCTGTAAAAAGATTCCTCCACGCACAGAGTTGTCACCTGAGATATAGCAACTCAGGACAATCATTCACAGTTTCTGCTTTTCTGTGGGAGAATGAATTGCTGACAAAGAAAGGATAGGAGATGGTTTGCCAGTTGGTATTTAAAAGAACTGAGCCACTCATTCACATAAATGGCACAGAAAGCACACCATGACCAAGCCAACAAGAGTGTAAGTGGGGGCTGGCAGCCTAGCAACAAACCCCTTCTCTTACCTTGGGTACAATCCCCCCAGACTTAACATTAACATTTTGTAACATTTCCTCTCTTCCTTTTCTCCCTCCAGGTTGCTATCCCATGATGTTCATTTTAACTATCTACCTACCATGAATGGAGCAAAAAGTGAAAATTTGCCCCTGATCTATGCTCCTCCAGAAAAGTCCTCCCAAACCAAGGGAAAAGGAGACAGCAGATAACAGAAACTTAAGATAATAAAAAATGCACAGAGTTTTACTGTGAAAATAAAAAATACACTTTCCTTGTGATAACAGGAAAGAAAATACTACTGAATTTGAAAAAGAGCAAATGAGCTCACATACCCCTCTGAGAGTTACTACATGTCAAGCACTATGGGAATTATGGATAATCCAAATTAATCCTTATGTAAGAGTGCCATAAAATAGATGCTATTATGATCCCCTTTTTATAGATGAGATAATTGAGGCATGGAGAAGTTAAGTGTTTTCCCAAAGTTTATAAAGCTAGTGTTTGAAGAAGCTGAATTATCAAAATAGGTGATCTGATTTAAATGAAGCCCATATTCTTAAACTGGTCTTGATACATATACCCGGAAAATAAAATATACCCCTTTGTTTTTTGTGTGAAAGTAAACATTTAATGGAAAGATAGACATACCTCAAAAGTTTTTGTCACATAAAAGATAAAATAAATAAAAGATTATAGATTCTGTTATTTTGTTTTTTAATGTTTTTAAAGTGGAAAGTGTGTAAAATAATGGTTAAGAAAACAAGTCTGGTTTACATCCCACTGTGCCTCATCCCTGTCCCTAACAATTTGTTACCTAATCTCTAAGCCAGTTTCCTTCTCTGAAAATGGGTATAATTATACCTATCTAAACTTTTAGAAGGGAGTCCTATTTGCAGTAATATTTTTAAAAATATAAGAGTCTCCTTTTTTAAAGCACTCAGTAAAAAGCAACTGCTGCCACTACCTAAGTAGATCTGAAACTACACGTGAATATACTCACTTCTATCCAGAGAAGTTAATACAATTTATTAAAACTGTATCTAAATACTGCTATTATGTTGACTTAAAAATGTATCTTTAAAACACAGTTATTTGTCCTAGCAATGATAGAAGACTATTCTGAAAGTGAGTATACCAATTATATAACTTGTTAACAACTGAGATGTGATTATGTATCTAGATTGATTGTTTGTAAACACTATAAGGGACATAAACAAGGAAAATGCATGGTCTTCAGGTACTAATAATTGTTAAGACAGTTATCACACATGAAAGTTACATTAAAAAGGCTCGTATGTTCTATAATTCATAAGAGTAACAAAAATTCAAAAAAAAAAAGAAACAGATGAGTTTAAACGGGAAAATAAAATTTGGTGAGACTCTGAGCTAGCCACAAAAAGTAGTCAAGAATAACTATAATATATTCAATACTGTACACGTTTGCTGCAACCATTAAACATAATAAAAGACCAACAATGAAATAGTCTATTGTATATTTACCAAAGTTTCACAAACTAAGAATTAATTTAAGAAATTATTTGTTTTAGGGAAGCCTTTACAGCTGTTATCTGCTTTAACTCAAAGTAGTTTTATTATGTTGATATATTTATTTTATTTTTATTATAAAAATTCCAGTTAAAATACTGCAAATCAAACATAAATCAAATAACTAATTAAAAGCAGAAGTTAATGCCAATCTTAAACCATTTTGCTTTGTGGTTTCATATACTGAAAAGTAAACTTTTGCAATGACAACATTAACAACATGCTATATCCAAACAGCAGCACATGGCATACCATCTCTCCCTATATGCCTCCACCCCCAAAAGAAGATACCAGGGACCTATTTCATTTTTACTTCTGTTACCTACAAGCAGGTGGCAACATAGCTTTAGTAAAGCAAAGTTACCCTTCTTCCAAAACAGAAGACTGCGCCCAATTCTTACAAAGAAAAAAATTGCTTTTGCTCCAGCTAAAAGATATTTAATGTAAAACAACTGCAATCTATTATTTTGGAGTGTGCATTTCTTAAACTTCACTAATAATATCAAACGTTTATTCTGCCCACACTATGCTAGATATGTCATCCATTTAATTTTCAATGCAATCTTTTTTTTTTTTTTTTTTTTAAGAGACAGAGTTTCACTTTGTCGCCCTCAGTAGAGTGCCGTGGCGTCACACAGCTCACAGCAACCTCCAACTCCTAGGCTTAGGCGATTCTCTTGCCTCAGCCTCCCAAGTAGCTGGGACTACAGGCGCCTGCCACAAGGCCTGGCTATTTTTCTGTTTTGCAGTTTGGCCGAGGCCGGGTTTGAACTCGCCACCTTTGGTATAGGGGGCTGGCGCCCTACTCGATGAGCCACAGGCGCCGTCCCTAATTTTCAATGCAATCTTATTTGAACGATAAGAGAACAGGCTTAAGTTTTTTGCAAAAAGTACCACAAACTATATGTGTTGCAAACAGAATCTGAACCTACATCAATGTAACATCAAAGCCCATAAACACCTCAATATATTGCCTCTCATAACATTAAACCAATCTGTGATTATTGATGTATATCACAGACATAAAGATGCTTGTACAACCTAACTTCAAGTAAGCATCAAATCATAAAGCATCAATCTTAAAGAGTCCTTAAAGAGGACGTAAAGGAGTGATTATCTTTTTAATAAACTTCTAATTCAACAAGATATACTCTATAAACAAAAGAATAAGTGGTTTTTTCTTCTCTTTATTTAATGTATTTCCCATAACTAGTTTTATAATGAAAAATTCTTTAATCAGTAAGTCAATTTTAGTTTCAAATGAATTTTTCTAATGTTGAACAAGGCACCCCAAGTTTGGCTAAATTTCTTACGTAAGTAAGTTTCTTAATGAACTTGAAAGAAAAAAATGGTTACTTAATTATCTACAACAGTAAATAACAGCACATTAAAATATTGCTACCAAATGTTAAAGGCAACCAATCCATCTGTGGAACAAAATGTTTACCATTACACAGTCAGAAATGCTCAGAGGAAACACAGGTAAGGCCAAATAGTGAATGAGAACTTAACACAATCTGGCTATCTAATTTCATTTTCAGATGTTTGATATTAGTAATAGAGATGACAGCCATCAATTTTAAAAATTATTCTCTTGCATGTATGTGTCCCCTCCCTCTCCTTACCTCCCTTACCCCAAGTCCACAAGGACCACTAATTATTATCTAACATTTTCTCTCTTGCCTCTAGTCCACTTATACTTTCATACTACGATATTGGAGTAACATGCAAGATTTGGAGAAATTCAACAATAAAAGCGTGGCAAGCTATTTTGCAAAGTACCTTGGCATGAAATAAAAATGGCTAAAATGTTTTTCTGCTGTAACACCCTTTTCCCAAGCAACACTTGTCAGTACAAGACAACCGCTACTCAAGTCGCCTAAACCTCATCCAAACAAAGAGAAAATGAATAATTAACGAAAACACCAATATAAAAGTTCCCTTAGGGTGTTTCGAAGGTGGGGTGTAAACTGAAAAATGCAATGCTTTTTCTGTGGGATACCTAGTCAACTGACAGAGCTGGGAGTTTGTGTAGGAAATGACCCTGGTCTGAACTCTGTGCTGAGCTAGTGAAATGCCGGTGAATTATCGATCTGTCGTGGGAATCCAGTCTCACAAGTTCCTCCCTCCCCTACTGCTACTTCTACTTCCCAGCAGGAACTGAGCGCCAGCGCCGAACTCTTCAATTCTAGGACTAAGCACTTCAGTCACCTCTCCAGCACATCTATGCAGCACCCCTTTTCACCTGAGATGCTGACGTGGGTAAGCGCTTCTTTTAATAATCCCACCCTGACAGATGGACGAAGTGCAGCATATTAACTGCTGTGAAACACTCAGCCCGAATGTGTTCTCAATTGAATTAACCTTGCCGAATTGCAGTGTAAATTGCTGCAGATATCCAAATTCATACTTCAAGAGATTAATACACCAGAAATGGTTTCATTTAGAACACATACACGCCCCTTTCAACAGGGGTTTCTTAAACCACATTTGGAGAAAGTGCTGACCCGCACAGGCACACACGCATTATCGCCAACCCCTCATCTCATGCCCAGCTGCCCTGGAAGAGTATGGGAGAGAGGAAAAGAGGAGAAGCGGAGGCTACATATTATATTCATGACTGTCCCCCCAAAGTTTCAAGTGTACACTACACTCCTGCAGCCTGAGCCTCCGGAGAGATAAAGAGAAGAAACAAAAAGGCTCAGGTAGCGGGGTGGGGGATTCTGCTGGCACCAGCCCCGACGGGGCGCACGTTCAGGGGACTGGATTTCCCTCTCTCCCCTCCCCCGTCCAGCTCCGACCCGCGGAATTCCTCCCCGCCACACGCCGCGAACAATGCGGCACCCGGGTCCCCGACCGCCTGCCCCAGGAGCCCCGCCACTCACCACCCAGGTCAGCGCCCCGTTGCCGCCGCCGCCCGACTTGGCCATGGCTGGTGCCTCCCGCTCACAGGCCCCGAGGCCGCAGCCGCCGCTCCCGCCTGCCTGCCTGCGTGCCGCTGGGCCCCGCTGCTCCGCACCGACCCCTCCGCTCGCCGCGTTCCTAGCCGCGCCGGCCGCCGCGCCCCATCGCGGAGACCCGGAGCGGACGTCCGGCCGAGCCCGCCGAGGAGGCCGCGCCGCCCGCCGCCCTCAAACTCGAGGCGCGGCAGCCGAGTCGCCCGGGCCTAGCACCGCGGCTGAGGAGGAGAAAGCGGAAGGCGGCTGACGGCGGACGGCGCCCCAGCAGCGGCTCTGCCTCCTCGCCCGCCGGCGGCGCCACAGCACGCGGGGCCGAAGCCCGGAGGCGCGAGCCGCGAGGGTGTCCGGGTCCCGGGGGCGTCCGGACGTGGCAGGGACGCAGAGGCGCCTTGTCCTTCTCACACTCCGCGAAGGCCAGCCACTCCAGTCGCCAGAGAAGCCGTCCCGGTCGCTGCAGCTGCCCCAAAGGCCACCTTCGTCGGCCGCACTGCAGCCCCGGTTTCCTCACATTCACACACGGAGAGGGACAATAAACAGAGCCACCGCCGCCGCCACGGTTGCCTCCCTCTTGTCCGGCATAGCACCGCACACACACATTCGCACACCGGGGAGAGAGGGAGGGCGCGGCGGCCGTCCTAGCTGTCAGTCAACGCCCTGTCGTCCAATCGGGGCCTTGTCGCCACAACCTCTCGGCCAATCCTAAAATTCCAAGCCCCCGGAGGGGCGGGACCCGAGGGGAAAACGTCATTGCGGGTAGCAACTGAAGGGAAGACTTGGGGTTTTTTGTGTGTGTCTGTGGGTTTTCCTTTTGAAGGGAGAGCGGGGGCTGCTGTCAAGGGTCAATCGAGGGCGGCAAGGGGAAAGAGTCGAATTGGCCTTGGGTCGATTGCAATCCTCCTGGCATACTGTTTACTTTAAGACCAGCGGGGAGGTGGAGGCGTTTCTTTGCCTGGGGGCTCTAAAGGGTGGGGGTGGGGTGGAGGTGACAGGAAGAAGCTAGGGCCGTCCCAAAGGGAAATTATTTTTAAAGAGCGGTTGTAAACCGCAGGCAAAACGTTGTAGATCACTGGTCCAAGAAGGGCCCCGTGACCCTGGTGCCTCCCCCGCCCCCCCGCCAAGGGCCCAAGTGGGCGCTACTGTCGAAAGAATCGTCTGCTCAGACCTTCTCTTCTTTCTCCTTCCTCCCTTTGCTCCCTTCACTCCCAAGAGAGGATATGGTCAGTCTCCAGAAAACTGCATGTAAAGAACTTAAATAAATGAGGCATAAGGAATGTTCCACGGAAAGAACACAGGGTGGGCTGAACGTTCTTTTTCTATTCTTTGTTGACCTTTCTTCTCTGGATAATGCAGAGTTGTCACTGTCACTTTCCTCGTGTTCAGAACTGTGCTACCTCTAAGAAGGCACGCTTAATTTTTTTTTAACTGCTTTCAGTGGAATTTTCAAATGCACACTAAGGAATAATTTCATTCGCATTAAAGCTTTCTAAGAACGAAAATTACCCACACAGCAACACCAAAATTTTTGGCAGATGGGAGGTGGCTTTACTTCATCCTTTTGAATGTAATTCCACTCAACAAGTATTTATTGGGCTCACACTCTGCCAGACTGTGCCAGGCTCTGCCATGGGTTCAAAATAAAAGCAGGGACACTAGTATCAAGCCATTTTCAATCTGGCTTGTGACACAGACTAAAAGAGTTCACCATCACCAAAATGAGTTTTTGAGGGTATGAAGTGCCACCAAAGCATTGTGATAATAGTTTTTTATAAAGTTTTTTAATAAACGGTATTGCACCTTTGAGAAGAGGGGTTTTTGTGAACTTCCCTTCCAACTGTGCATTTCCTCCCAAGGGAAAACAAACAAAAAAAAAGGCTAGGTCACATCTTTCAACAGCTTTCTGAATCCAGAGGTGGGGAACTCCAAAACATGGAAATAATTAAAACATAGTTTTTCTTAATTAGCTCTCTGGTGGCTATGTAAGCATATTGGGGACTTAGGTTCAGAACAGTGAGGTCTTTCTTCACCTTGAACTTGGGGAACCAGCTTTTAAGTCAGACAGACCAGGGCCTAATCTGGACTCTGAACCTGACCAACTTACTATCCAGAGCCTTGTTATTTAACAAAATCTCAGTCAAAACTTTATTAAGGGTGACTGTGGTTCAGTGTGTAGGGCGCCGGCCCCATATACCAAAAGTGGTGGGTTCAAACCCTGCCCCGGCCAAACTGCAACAACAAAAAAATAGCTGGGAGTTGTGGCAGGCGCATGTAATCCCAGCTACTCAGGAGGCTGAGGCAAGAGAATCGCCTAAGCCCAGGAGTTGGAGATTGCTGTGAGCCATGTGATGCCACAGAAAAAACTTTGTTAAAATGAGTACTTTTTCTCATGTTCTTTCTGTGACTTTATATCTCCAAATATATATTTTATGTTTGAAAAGGGGTAATTTCAGAGGCTATAAGTTTTTTATGATATATGCATTAAGTAGAAGCCAAGCTATAAAATATATTGCTCTTTTTTAAACTTCAGTTTTCAAACAATCTTCAGCTTCACACTTTGAAGTGAATGTATTCAAAAGTCAAATAATATTAATTAATGAAAATGATGTTCATCTTTTCAATTTGCCTCATATATGAGGCATTGAGTCTTGTAGCCTTCCAAGTATGAAGAATAAATTTACACTGATAAATTTACTACTTTCATTCATAAGAAAATACTGACTCACCTAAAAGAATGGCAAGAGTTGTTGAATATAAATGCAAATCAAGGTTTTAAAGGAGAGAGCTGTAATGAATGGCAGAAGATGATCAAAACTATCTCAGCTTTGGAAGAACTGTTAGTCTTTTTAACTGTGTGAGCAGACTTAATGTATCTTTATGATAAAATGGATTGTACCCAACTTGAGCACAGCTTTCCCTTCTGGGGTAATGTCAAGTAATTTTCATTAGATCAATTGTAGCAATAATAGCCACATTAAAAAGCGTCTACTGGGAGTCAGAGGCATGTAGTGAGCTCAGGAATTCAAGACCATCCTGAGCAACAGCAAGACCCCATCTCTAAAAAATAGCCCATCGTTGTGGTGGGTGCCTGTAGTCCCAGCTACCTGGGAGGCTAAGGCAAGAGAATCACTTGACCCCAAGAGTTTGAAGTTGCCATGACGTATGATGCCACAGAGTGATACCATTCTACGAAGGATGACAGAGTGAAACTATCTCAAAAAAAAAAAAAAAATTCTATATCAGGTTTGTCTTGTTTTCAGATATCGCTTACTTTATAGATATATATATGTGCATAAAGATTTAATTTCTACCCCATAGCAAGTCTCAGCCAAAGTGAAAACTGTAGGAGTTACTTCTATAAACTGTAAAAACAAAGGTCTTTATTTAATCAAATATTGCTGGGTAGCTTCCACAGAGTTTATCCTAACGATACAATTTTTATTTTTAGATCTTATATTGTAGCAACCAAAAATATTAAATACATACTTTATTAGGACTAAGAACCTGGGAATTAAAAAAGGAGATCAAGATTCAGTTTCTCTCCAGAGTTCACACCTGTATTATATAGTTTTTAATTGATCTTTCAGGTCCAAAAGCAATTTTACATTTATTCATTTGCTATTTAATAAACAGCTTACCTCTGGCCAGGCACAGTGGCTCACGCCTGTGGAGGCCAAGGCCGGTGGATTGCCTGAGATCACAGGTTCGAGACCAGTCTGAGCTAGAGTGAGACCTTGTCTCTAAAAACAGCCAGGCATTGTCGCAGGTGCCTGTAAGTCCCAGCTACTCAGGAGGCTGAGACAAGAGAATCACTTGAGCCCAAGAATTTGAGGTTGCTGTGAACTCTGATGCCACAGCACTCTACCAAGGGCAACAAAGTAAGACTCTTTCCAAAAAATAAATAAATAAAGTTAGGTGGTGCCTGTGACTCAAGGAGTAGGGTGCCAGCCCTATTATACCAGTGGTGGTGGTTTCAAACCCTGCCCTGGCCAAAAACTGCAAATAAATAAATAAACAGCTTACCTCATGAATCAATCTGTCATTATACTTTATACACAGAAGGTAAGTTAATCAATAAATTATCCAAGAAGATAGCAACTCAAAAATACACTTCTAGGTATCTGGCAAAATTTAAATAGAATTTACACTTAAATTATGTATTGTTTCAACATTATGATTCAGCTGGGGGAGGAAAACTAAGTTTTATGCTAGGGAACATTTAAAGAAGTGTATATTTTAAATTCAAACTGTCCTACCTGTAATTTTACCTCTCCCTTCTCATTGTGTTAGTTTTTATGGATCCTTTATATAAAATTGCTAGGCTAAAGACAAGAAAAATCCACATGTCTGGCCTACAATCAATTCAGTAAGTGATTGTCCAAACAATGACTATTAACTGTTATATTACTTTTTAAAAGGTACTTAAGCACTAAAGGTAACAAATGTTCGTGGATTGCTGAAGATATCAGTGATAACCATAACTCTGAGCATTATAACCTCTGGGAAGACAGATTAAAAGCTAACAGTTTTTAACTTCTATTTACAATAAATGAGAGCAGTATTTGTTTTACAGAATTTTTTTTATATTGGTTTTATCCAAGTAAGCTGTACTCATCCTCTGGTAATATTCTACTTACATAGTAGGGACATTTTCACTTATTTTACATGGTATAGATCAATTAAAATGCAGTGTTCTTAACTATTCTACTAAACTATTATATTGTGGAGAACATAATTAGCATATACCTTATTTAAGAAAACTGTTCTTGGCCCTTGTAAGGGATTCTAATAATAGGTTAGACTTTCAAAGAGGCATCATATTCTGAGAAAATCCTGCTTTGGAAGACATTAGATACTATCATTCACCTACTGTTCACCAACAAAGTATTACTCAGTCCTAGCATATGTATTATGAAGTTGTTTTGAAGTTTCTGGTTATCTAGAGTCATCTGATTCTGTTACTTCATAAGTTTATAAGACTCAGGTCTAAAGAAATAAGATAGTATTGGTTTTCCTCACTCAACTATTTCCATTTCAGAAGAGTGGGGAACTCTAAATCCAGTGTTGTCAAGTTGCTGTCATTCTGTAGTACATTAAAAATTTTAATTTGGGGATATGAAGAGTGAGAAATATCTATACCAGAAGAATCTAGGAGGTAAATTTTGGGACAAAATCTAGAAGAATTTTTGGACAAAATAAAAAAGGCACCTGCAAGTTATCTATAGTAATAATTAAAAATCAGAACTCTGAAAAAAACATCTTTTAGTGTGTCAATGAAAAATCTCACCAGTATATTATTCTCTATCTTCAAATCAGTTCATAGATTCACCTGGATATCATATATAACTATTATCTTTGTCTCTATTACCTTTCTTCTTTACAATGAGAGAACTTCAGAATGTGGAAAGAGTCAGAGGAAGACTAAAGAATGACTCTGACTACTGACTCTTTAAGCAATCTGGTTTAAATGTTTGGGAAAAGCAAAAGAACAAAACCAGACTGTTCAGTAAATAGTACACCACATAGTTCTAGCTAGTCTTAGAAAGTGCCTGGCATATAGTCAGTGTTCCATAAATAAAAGTTTAAAGAATGGATTTGAGGTGTATCAAGAAGCACCTTCCAGTGAAACATTCCACGTACCATCTATCACAGTGCCGAAACTTGACCACATGAGATTCATCCTTCATGATTCTTGTTTTGTGTTTTCAAGGGTTCTTAAATTTAGTTAACAGATTATCAAGAATGGGTTAAAGCAGGCTGGGTACAATGGTTCATGCCTGTAATGTAGTAACTCTGAGAGGCCATGGCTGGTGGAAAACTCCTATAGGCTCAGCTACTATGGAAGGCTGAGGCAAGAAGACCCTTGGGCCCAGGAGTTTGAGGGTGCTGTGAGCTATGACGCCAGGGCACTCTAGCCAGAGTGACAATCTGTCAAAAAACATCAGGAATGAATTAAAGCATTATTTCTCTTTACATATGAGAAACGGGATAGTGTGAAGAGGGAAGGAAGAAGAGAGATTATGGTACCAGGAGGAAAAAAAAAAAAAACTACAGGAGGAGAGAAGAACCAGAGAACAAATGGATCCAATTGTGTGAACCTGAGGGGAGAAAGGAAACACATTCTTGCTGTGAAAGCTGGATCAACTGTAGCCTTGCCAATGCTTATGCTCCATTTTTTTGTTTTGTTTTTTGTTTTGCAGTTTTTGGCCAGGGCTGGGTTTGAACCCACCACCTCCGATATATAGGGCCAGCACCCTACTTCTTTGAGCCACAGGCTCCGCCTGGTTATGCTTCATTTCATTAAGGAAAACCCCATGTATTGAGAACCTAGTATCTGTTTAGTACATTACTAGCAGGCCCTTTCACACATATTAACTTTCAACAGCCCTAAGAGAGGTAGTATTATCCTTCTGATTTCAGTCAAGAAAATTAAAAGTCATAGAAAGTCAAAGCTGAGTAAATAGTGGAACTGAAATTCAAACCCAAGTCTCTCTTACTCCAAACCACACCCTTTTGTCCAACTGCCAAGCTGGCTAACATACTTGGCAATATGGCATATTTGGCAATGTCTTAGGAACTTGGCAACACTGGTGAATAATTCTAGCTATTCGCACTCACTAAAGTCCTTTGGTTGTTAAATTTTATTGTTGAATTGTGACAAATATCTCTAACTTGGATGACTGACTAGAAGTTCTCTTTGAAACCAGCCTGAATCTTTGTTTTACTTTGTTACAAAGTAAGTTACCTTTTGAAGTCCAAAGGATACCTGAGGCTAAAGATCTATGGATTCTGTGTATCTTTTCATCTATGTAATTTTTAAGCTTTAAAATCCAAATCCAGTGTGCTGATTATAGAAGATACTCAAATAATAATTTTCATATACAGAGGGGAAAATGTAGATGGGCTGTAGCCTTGCACTCTTGGATTCGTATTTTGGCTATCTTCAAATTCACAGAAGACACTGAAAGCAGCATAAAAAGTTTTCAAAGTAAATATTCAAGTGGGGACAATTTATTTGTGGACATTTTAACTGTAAGAATTTGCCTTTTAGTAATCTATATTTATGTATTACATTTTTTGCTTCTCCCATTCCTGCATTTTGCAAATAATGTCTCTCAGTACACTAGATCTTTGAGGTACAAAGGGATATTTTGGAAATTACAAGTCCAAGAAACCATGCACACCAGGGTATAATACTCATGTGTAAAGGATTCATAAAACTTCTTAGCATTTTTAAAGCCTCTGAGCAATCCTGAGGCAAAGAAGTCAAACTTCTCTAACCTTAAAACTATTTTCAGGAGTATTAACATCATTTAGAACATGTTTGTAAGTTTAGAAACTATAAACATATAAAAAGAAAACAAAGTAACCCATGATTCCACCACTAAAATAATTACTATTAGCAGTTTTGTAAATATCTTTCCACTCCTTTTGTAAATGCTTAAAAATATATACTTTTCAAAAAGGAAACAATAGATTCCAGTAAGTTATTTAAAATTAAAAATGAATGCTATTCCATCTAAATGGCTAAAATTTAAAATACCAAAATAGGACTAGGGACAGTGGCTCACACCGCTAATCCTAGCACTCTGGGAGGCCAGAATAGGAGAATTACTTGAGCTCAGGAGTTCAAGACCAGCCCAGGCAAAAGCAAGACCCTGTCTCCACTAAAAATAGAAAAATTAGCGGGGCATGGTAATGCATACCTATAGTCCCATCTACTTGGTAGGCTGGGGGAAGAGGATCACTTGAGCCCAGGAGTTTGAGGTTGCTATGAGCTATGATGCCAGAGTACTCCAGCCCAGGGCAACACAGTGAGACCCTGTCTCAAAAATAACTAAATAAATAACCAAAATGCCAAATATTAGTGAAGATGTGGAACAGCAGAAACTTTCATACACTACTGGTAGTACATTGCTTACCAATTTGGAAATGACTTTGGAAAGCTGTTTCTTGATATCAATTAAAGCTGAACATTCACATATTTTTATGAATCAAATTCCCTTCCTAGGTATATACTAATAGAAATGCGTATGTATGTGTGTATAGATGTACGCACATATACATATGTACCAAAAGAATGTACATAGCAGCACTCTTTGTAATAGCCCTTAACTAGAAACAATCCAAATGTCCATCAGTGATAGAATGGATATATTGTGTATGTATGTGTACAATGGAATACTGTTCAGCAATAAAAATGGCTAGAACTATACTTAACAGGTATGAATCTCACAAATACAATATCATGCTAGAGAAGTCAAACAGAAAAGAATACATATTATACAATTTCCTTTACATAAAATATTAAAACAGGGAAAATTAATCTATAGTATTAGAAGTCAGGCGATAAAGTTACCTGTAGCAGGGGGATTCTGAGTGCTGGTAATTTCTATTTGCTGAACTAAGCGGTAAATACATTAATATGTTTGTTTTGAAAATTCATCTAGCTATATGTGTCTGAATTTTACACTTCTTTGCATCAATGTTATGTTTTAATAAAAAGTTCACTTAAAATTGCTGTATTACCAATATTTGACAGAAATAAGATGAAAGTGTATTAAAAAATGAGGATTCTTTATGCTTATGAGTTAATTGGTGACCCAGAAGATTTACACTCTGAAATCAGAGTGGTAGGAGTACTCTCACCAACTTATTTCACTTACACTTTCCTTCATTAGTGGATACAAAATGATATAAGATTAAAAAAAAAATCTTTCAGTAAGTACAAAATTAAATTCATGTAATAGAAAAATGAACACCACCCCATCTCAAGCTCTGTAAATTCATTAATAAAATCTTTTAATTACTGTGTTTACCTATATGTCTTCATCCCCTCAACTAACGCCCTTGAGTTTTCAGGAAAAAAATATAGAATTTTCATAATGACAATCATGATATCTTTGGCACATAACTATACATCAGCACTCTGCCAACACTTTACTTGCAATGTCTACTTCAATCCTCATAAGAACTGTATGAATTAGGAATTTGGTTCCAACAGTTTTCAAAAGTATAAATGTAATATCTTCTGGATGTAAAAAATTAATAATGAAGTGTGGCCAAAAAGACTTGCAAACACTCTAACATCTTCTCCCTATAGATGTCACTGGTTAACAAGTTGGTATGTGTTCTTCCAGATCTTTTCTCTGTGTAGATGGAAACACACACACGCACACAGTAGAGGGTTCAGTAATTAATGAGATCATATCATAAATACTGCTCTGTGAGTTGTTTTACTTATTTTAACCACACCTTGTGGAAATCTTTCAATGTCTGCATACAGATCTCCCTCATTCAGATAATGGCTGCAGTGATTAGTTCAACATTTTACTATGAATGAGATTTCTCAAGTTCACCATGAACAGACAGGCTCTCAACTAACTAGGAGCACAATTAACTTTTTAGACTGGAAAATTCTTTTTTTTTTTTTTTTTTTTTTGCAGTTTTTGGCCGGGGCTGGGTTTGAACTCGCCACCTCCTCTGGTATATGAGGCTGGCGCCCTACTCCTTTGAGCCACAGGCACCCTAGACTGGAAAATTCTTTACAAACTTGTGCAACAACATTGTAGGTGGTTTATAAGCATTTCTGTCTTCTACCCACTAGAAGCCAACAACATGCCACTGTCATTGCCATCACTACCATCACCACCATTCCCATTGTGATAAATAAAAATATCTTCAGTTATTTTGTCTCGAGAAACAAAATCCTTCCCTTCCATCACTATCCAGGACCAATGGTACAGAACGATATTTATCTTGTTGTCTTTGACAATGTAAAAGGGACTCATGAACATCTTGGTATTATTTATTATAAACTAGATTTTGTAGATGAGAAAACTGAGGCTTCTCTAAGTAGTAGAGAGCCAAGTTCCACTGCTGTCAATAGTAAAGAGGAAATGTGAACACAGTTCTCTCTTCTCCAGAGTTTGTGATTTTAGGGTCCTTTCCAATTCTCCTATTTTACTACCCACAAGGTTGTTTTAGAGACCACTCTAAAGGAGATAGAACAGTGAATATTTGTACTTGTTTAGGGTAAAAAACAAATACTAAAATGTCTTAGCTCTGACAAACATTCTTCAGCTTATGACAGATCCAGGAGTTAAAACTTTTTAGCTTTCTTGGAAGTGCCTATGACATAAAACGTCCTTTGCCTTTAAACATTTAAACTAAATAGAAAACTTCGAGATTTGTTTAAATAGATAGCTAATATAGTATCAGTTAATATGTTCAACTGCAAAAGTTCCCTGAGAGCTAGCCTAGTTTGTAGTGATAATAGGTCCACTATTATCAGGGTGAGGGTTCTAAACCTTTATGGGCCAGGTAGCTTTGCTATTGTCTTCATTGTTAAAGAGTAAAGATATGTATCAAGCTCCTATTGCATACAGTAGCACATTGCTAGTTCATCATACTCCAAAACTGGATAGTCATCTTGGAATCTCAAACAATAACAAGACAAATCAAGCAACCAATGTAGAGTGAAACAAATGCAAAATTAATATAGCTCTTAATATTGATCGAATACTTACTATATAATAGTTATTTAAAATAAAAGGTTTTCATGTATTATAACAATTCATTTCACAAATGTTTATTAAGTACCTACTATGTGTCAGAAGGAGCACCAAGTGTTAACAGATATAAGAATAAACTGGAGATATAGCATGCATCTCTGAAGCATATGGAAGAATAACATTAAATAACTAGTTGCATAAATAATAATTGTAATTCGTGGGGGAAGACAATCATGCAGGGGTTAGAGGCTTCCTGTGAGTATTAGGTTAACTCATATTCCATGCTCAGAGCTTATTAATAGCATTTCAAGTATAACAAATAGTACGTGTGAAACTCTTAGGCAGGATGGAGCATGGCACAGCAGAAGTGAGAGAAGACAACTGTAGCCGAAGAGAGGAAGATGAAGGCCAGATCAAGCAAGGGTCCATTGGGTCAAGTTAGAGATTTTTATCTTTGCCCCCTAAACAAAACAAAAATATGCAATGGCAACCATTGAATTTTTAAGCAGTGGTATGTCATAATTGGTATTTCCTATTTTATTGGCCATGTTATTAATATTATCCCATTCTTGTGGAAAAGAAACTCAGAGACCAAGTCTTAGAAATTAAATTAGCTTGCCTGCTACAAATATTCTTTCCTTTCACTACCAGAAAAATAAGATAATAGTCAGGATTATCATTGTCTTCCTTTTAATAACCAGTGGCATCTTTGCAATATTGCCTTTAATTTTCTCCTTATAAGGAATTATGAAACCTCCAGTTAAACAATGATTCTGTTTCCATTTTATTCTTTAACACTTGTAAATGAGAATATTTCTTCTGATGAATAATTTGAGGAATATGATGAAGAGTGTTTGCTAGTAGAGTTCTAAGTACAAAAAATGCCCAGTCTAGTATTAAATCCAGGTACCCAACATTTGTGGGCTATCATTTTAAAATTTGCTTCCCTGAATACATCATTCATAAATTCATTGCTTTCTTATATTACCAGTGGTGAATAAATCTTCATAATATATGAGTTGACCCTTCCCAGATCTCTGACAATCCCATAATGATTGCTTCACTAGATTATGGACATCTGATAATGCCTAATAGTAAAAACCTGAAGTGTTTTGCCATTACTTTATTGGTCATGAATTTCTCTCAGAATGATGTCATTCTGCACAATTTTTGCCCTGAAATTAAGCTATCTTCCTCTTCATTTTTTTTACATTTTGTCTCTTGGTTATTCAATTGTCTCCAGTAACCAACTTCAAAGGATAGATTTCACAGCTGTTTTTAATTCTTTGACCTCAATTTCACAGGTTTCATTTGTTAAATTCTTCCAAAGCATAATCTCTCTGGCTCTTTCATTCATCTATAAAATGAAAGAGATTTGGTATTCCCTTCCAATTAAATATTTCTATGAATTATTTTTTACTCTTCTCATTAAATTGATTGTAAGGGTAATCATTTGAGAGACATGACCAATGAGTTGCATTCTCCCTTCAAAGCTTGTTTTGAGAACCTTCTGTCTCTGTAACTTGATACCAAACATATCATATTTTACCCACACTATTGGCTTCTGAAAGAATGAATACAGCCAGGCTTCTTCCAACAGCACTGAATGAGAGCATCCATTGTTTACCAGTAGGGTTCAAAATTAAATATTCTAGTTTCACAACTAGGGGAGAGACAAAGAGACATGTGACTAGATCCATGTTGTGCTTGGTTTCGGTAAAGTCAAAAATGCCTTTGCCTGTTTAAAAAATTATTTTGCCCTTTTATTAAAGTGTCCTCTTCAAAGGTCACAGGGGAAAAGGTCACGTTTCTGAAAGACTATTGTTTTACCTAATCTCAGTCATCTAACATCTCTTGCCCCTAAAGAGAGCTGTGCCTTGAATCTCAACAAAAGAAATATCTCAGAGTTAGAACTGTTCAGGCCCTGAGTGAGCTGACTATTCATTTCAATCTTGGTAAAGAAGGGCCACCCAGATTTTCCCTGGCCATTAAAGGTCTCCACATAAACTGGATAAATTTTTATGGAAATGATTTTTTTTTCTATTTCTAAAGCTCCCTTGTTCTACCCTTTGATTTTATGTTAAATTTTCACATCAGTTTAAAACAAGTCACAGGATCATTTGCTAATAAACTCAAGTCATATGAAAGTCAAGAATTTAAAAAAAAACTAATGTCATACCCTGCAGTAACTTGCTATAAATCTAATTTCACAGGGGAAATTGTCCCTAGTAGTCCTCCCAAAAGCCTCTGGAAATTGTAATAATAAAGACATATAGTCACATTTTTTATGCCTGATTATTGAGTCTGAATTCTATTGACTTTTTAATCTATTTACTCAGTATCCTTGTAACTAGCTAGTCTCCTTCCTCCTAACACCAGAGCTAAATGTGAGAAAGCATAAAAAACCTGAGGTTGATGCCTTCCCTAGAAAGTTGATAAACTAGAATTACACAGAACAGGTGTAATGGAACTGATCACGCAAACATAATAAAATCAGAACCATTAGGAAAAAAATTACCTATTCAAAACAGAACATCATACCTTCTCACTGCTACCATGACAAAGCTCCAAAATTTAACTTAGAAGTGATGCCTTTCATTCCACATTTAGAGAGAACAGAAAAATTATAAATATCACTGTTACAGGTAACTTGAGTCAATTTTGCTTTACATTACATTTCCAGAAAGTTAGTTTTATTACAACAGAAGTTTGTGTTTCAGAGAGGGAGGAGGAAATGAGTTACAGAGGAAGCTGACAGGAGATAGAACACTGGAGATGAACTTTACTTGACTCTGATCAAAGGTGAAACTCTTGAATTCACTCCTTTTTAAGCAGGCTCTAAATGGGCTCCAGAATTCAATCTCCAGTGTTCCTTTAAATGAGACACAGATCTCTAGGGATGGACTTGAAGGAACATAGGTAAAGTCTATGCAAAAATGGAATTATAAATACTACACCCTTCTAGAAAATGAATCTGTTTACATTTGAGGTGTATATATATATATATACACCATGCTATGCATTTTATAAAATGATATACCTATGAAGACCATTTTAAAGTGATGAAACTAAAGTTTAGAGAGGCCATAAGATATGTTCACTATTATTCAAGTAATACAAAGCTGGAATTCAAATGTATGTATGTCTACCTCCTCAGGCCATGTCCTTTTTTCATATCTCACCTTTCTAATGTAATCTTAAAGTTACTATATCCATATTTTTCTAACAGCTCCCTCCATACCCATTTCTCTACTTCTAAATATCACACTCTTACCATGATGGGATATTGATGCAAACATTTAGTTAGTAAACCTCCACTTAGAACACTTGACTGAAAGAAAACATCCAACAAAAGGCAGTATTTTACTGGTTGAATTTATTAGTTTTTATTTTTAGATATGGGGTCTTGATGTTGCCCAAACTGGAGTTCAGTTGCTATACACAGGCACAACTCATAGCTTCAAGCAATCAATCCTCTGGCCTCAGCTTCCTGAGAGGCTGCAACTACAAGCTACTGCACCAGGCTGCGGGTTGAATTTAAACGGCTTTTGAAAAAGAACTATTTTTACTGGCAAGTAAAGTGCATTTTGTAATAGATATCATGACCAACCATTAATATCTACTATTGGCAAAATTCCGAAGTAGCTTATGTTTGCCTTTGAAGATCAGCCACATAAATTCCATATTTTATCACATCTTAAGAAGGATCTGAAAATCATTTGCATTCAAGATGAAGTGCTTCAGAATAAATGAAGGACTTGGCGTTTTATAGGATTTAAAGCTTCAAGATGCTGGATTTCTGAGACCCTTCTGTATATTCGTGGGTATCATAAACACATTACCCAGCATTTCCCAAATTTGACCCCAGAACACTTTTCTCCATGTGAAATTTCAAGGAATGCATTTTGGGAAATACTGGTCACAGGCCATCAGCCAAGTTTTCCCTGCAACAGTTTCATTTTCCTCCATTTGTCCTTAAGGAGTAACAACCATAAATAAATGATAAAAAATTAAATAAAAACAATTCCATTTACAATAGTATCACAAAGAATAAAATACTTAGGAATAAGTTTAACTGAAGAAGTGAAAAACACATTCTGACACTATAAAATATCCTGGAAAGAAATTAAAGAAAATTTAAATACATGAAAAGACACGGCTCGGCATCTGTGGTTCAAAGGGCTAAGGCGCCAGCCACGTACACCTGAGCTTGTGGGTTTGAATCCAGCCCGACCAGCCAAACGACAATGGCGGCTGCAACCAAAAAATGGCCGGGCATTGTGGCAGGCACCTGTAGTCCCAGCTACTTGGGAGGCAAAGGCAGGAGACTTGCTTAAGCCCTAGGAATTGAAGGTTGATGTGAGCTGTGATGCCGCAGCACTCTATCCAGGGTGACAGTGTGAGGCTCTGTCTCAAAAAAAAAAAAAAAAAAAGACACACCACGTTAACGGACTGGAAGACAAAATTGTTAAAAAGGCAGGCAGGCTGGGTGTGGTGGCTCATTCCTATAATCCTAGCACTTTGGGAGTCCAAGGCAGGTGGATTGCTTGAGCTCAGGAGTTCAAGACCTGCTTGAGCAAGACCCTATCTCTACTAAAGATAGAAAAATTAGCCAGGCGTTGTTACAGGCACCTGTAGTTCCAGTTATTCAGGAGGCTGGGGCAAGAAGATGGTTGAGCCCAAGAGTTTGAGGTTGCTGTGAGCTATGACATCATAGCACTTAACTGAGGGTGACAAAGTGAGACTCTGTCTCAAAAAAGAAAAAAAACAAAAGAGGGCAATACTCCCCAAATAAATCTATAAATTTACCACAATCCTTAGCAGAATCTCAGCTAGCTGCTTTGTAGGAATATGCTGACCCTAAAACACATAAGAAACTCAAAAGAGACCTAGAATAGCTAAAATAATCTTGAAATAGATGCATAAAGTTGGAGGACCTACACGTCTCACTTACAAAACTTAAAACAAAGTCACATTAATCAAGACGGTATGAAACTGGCGTAAGAGTGACCATACAGGTCAATGGAATAGAGTTGAGAATCCAGAAATAAACTCAGATGTACAGTCAAATGATTTTCAGCAAAGGTGCCAAGATCTTTCATTAGAGAAAGAATGATCTTTTCAACAAATGGTAAAAGAACAACTAGACTGTCACATGCAAATGATTGAAGTTGGACCCTTATTTCATATTACATACCCCGCCCCCCCAAAAACAACTCAAAGTGGATCACAGACCTAAATGGAAGAGTCAAAACCATAAGGCCCTCAAAGAAAAACATAGGGGTAAATATTTATAATACTGTAACACTGGATTCGGCAATAAATTCCTACATATAACACCAAAAACATGAGCAGCAACAGCAACAATTACCCAACTATAGCACAAGAATATGGGGAAATGGGCAAGGGAGGGGAGGGGAGAGGTTTGGGTGGGGGGAGGATAATTGGTGGGGCCACAGCTACAGTGCATCTTAGAAAGTTACAGGTGAAATGAATATGTACAGAATACAAATGTCTTCATACAATAACTAAGAAAATGCCACGAAGGCTATGTTAAACTGTTTGATGAAAATATTTCAGATTGTATATGAAACCAGCACATTGTACCCCTTGATTGCACTAATGTACACAGCTATGATTTAATAATAAAGAAAAGAAAGAATAAATTGGACTTTACAAAAATAAAAATGTATGTATTGGAAAGGATATAATCTAGACTATGAAAAAACAATCCACTAAATGGAAGAAAATATTTGCAAATTATATCTCATAGTAAGCTTGTTTCCAAAGTATTAAAGAAGTCTTGCAATTTCCAATGAGAAAAAGATAACTCAATTTTAAAATGGGCAAAAGATCTGAATTGACCAATCTCCAAAGATATACAAACAGCCAATAAACATATGAAAAGATGCCAAATATCACTGGTAATAGGGGAACATAAATCAAAATCACATTGAGATAACGCTTCACACCCTCAAAGATGGCAGTCATCAGAGATGATAAATGTTGGTCAGGATGTGGAAAAATCAGAACACTCATTACTTCAGGTGAGGAATGTAAAATGGTGCAGCCACTTTGGAAAACAGTTTGAGTTCCTCAAAATTTAAACACCGAATTACTATTTGACTCAGCAATTCCACTCTTAGGAATTGAAAACATATGTCCACATGAAAGCTTGTACATAGATGTTCATAGCAGCATTATTCGTAGTATCCAAAAGGTGGATACAAGCCAGAGGCCCATCAACTGATGAGTGAATAAACAAAATGTAGATTATCCATACAAGGGGATATTATTTGACCAGAATAGGAATAAAGAACTAATACATCATAGTGAAGGTTGCACAACTCTGAATATATATTTTTGTATTCTTTAGGTGAATTACATAGTATATGAATTAAGTCTCAATGAAGCCATTTCCCCCACAAGTCTATATACAGGTGTCAAAATCTGGTCAATGGAATAGTTCCTTCCGTAGAACTGTTCATTATTGGTCCACACATGAAGAGCTAAAGAGCTTATACCACAAAATAAAATAGTAACAAGACTTTCTCAAAAAGGTTGTATTAATAGTTTGTTGGTTATCTAAGCATAACGTATCTCATACATAGACTCTTGTGAGTAACACTGACTTACAGCACCTCACACCAAGCAGAATATTTTCCAGTGTCTTTGGCGATTGTGACTATTAAGACTAAATGAGAAGGGCAAGTAATCCTTTAAGAGTGGCTACTCCAAAGTTTTCATGTTGGCATGAGGACAATGTGGAATTGTCGAGGACATGAAGGAAAGAAGAGAGCTGCCAGGAAGTGCCAGATTTGATAGCAGAGGTTGGGTATAGAAGAGAGCTCTGAAAGAGAAAGAATGGGAACAGAAATCCAAAGCTAATGCAAGAGCTGGAAGGTGAACAAGAGAACTAAGACAACAGCAACAATGATGCTTTCAAATTTGGCTTCTTTAAGAAGCATTTGGAGAGCTAAAAAATGTGGGTACCAAACTGCCACCCCCTGGTGGCACAAAACCCTAGTTGAGATACAAAAGGACCTGAAGTGAAGGATCTGTACAATAAACTGTGCAAACTCCAGACAATTCCATTGCAATCCTTGAACTCCATGTTAAAAAAAAAATGAAATAAAGGAAGAAGAGAATAAATGCACATAGCAGGGGATGGATAATTTTACAGAGATTTTATGATATTTTTATGGAGATGAATGCCTGCTAGTAACAGAGGAACTCTTAAAAGGGTGTTAGTTTTTTTAAGAAAGAAAAATCTATGCTTAACTATTTTGTAATAAGCTTTTGACTTACCCTAACTCTAATTAGAAATCAGGACCTCAAACAATTCCCATTTTTAATTCAAACTTTAAATGTAGAATATAGTAATAAAGGATATTATTGTAATAATAAAACTAAGTAAAAGCTATAGTTCAAATGATTTTCAGCACTTCTCAAAGTGGAATTGTAGAGGTATACTTCAACAATGTGTTACAATTAAAGTAATTTCAATTAGATTAAATATGTTAGAATAATGAGAGCTATGGGTTCAAGTTTGAGAGCTACTGAGAGAAAAACTAGGGCTGAATGAATCAACCAACTTACAAGTATTTATTGACCACCAACCACATAACCATCATTATATAGGCACCATAGAAAAGAAGACAAATTTAAAACATTGTCCTTGGCTCCAAGGATATTATAAATATGGAGACAAGCCATTTAATAATAAATGAGAATCATTTATTCATTCAGCAAACATTTACTGAGTACCTGCTAGGATGAAGACTGATGAAAATAAAAGAATAATTTTGTATTTATTATCTTTCTTTTATGGCTTTTTGCAAATCTAAAATATTTTATAATATATGATTTTAAGTAATTAAATTGTTCAGTGTTGGTGATAATGTTTTTGAAAATATTATACTCCAGCTGATTACAATTAACACTAATTGAAGATTATGCCTTCACCTGAGCCTAAAGTCAAAAAATCTGGTAACTACTTTTGCTTTTAATTACTGATATTTATTTTTCCTTTCAAAGTACCCTCAGTTTGAATTTTTCATTTCATTTATTCTGGTACCTGATGAACACACCACCTAGTATTATTTCATTAAGACTTACATGTGTATTTCATGGTCTCCAAACAAAACCAAGAGAAGACACCCTACATTATGGTGCTTTCTAAAGATTGTTAATAAAGTGATTCATTCAAATAAAAAGAATCTTTTTACAAGCACAGTATAATTGGACAGGTATAATACTTGGGCTATGAGAGCACCACATTATTTCAAAGTTTTACTGAATAGTTGCTTCTAAGAATGTTGGTAATGTCTTATTCAAAAGAAAAATAAAATATGAAATAATGGAATTACACTGTTTAACTGAGAATGATAACTGGTTTTCTTGATCAAAAAAATGATTCTATTTTGGACAGGAAAGTCCATGTACTTGTCCAGAAGAAAAGTTCTGCTTTGCACAGGAAGATTAGCCAAGCTCCTGTGTAGGGTGGGGCTTTGTCAGTAGAAATTTAAAATCTAGAGCAAATATTACAGAAGCAAAGGAGACATTTAATTAAAAGAAAGAAGGCTGGGCATGGTGGCATTTTGGGAGGACATCAGAGGATTGCCGAGACCCCCATCTGTACCGAAAATAGAAAAATTAGCTGGATTGTGGTGGGCACCTGTTGTCCCAGATACTTGGGAGGCTGAGGTAGAAGGATATCACTCAAACCTAGGCGTTTGAGGTTGCTGCGAGCTAGGCTAATGCCCAGCACTCTAACCTGGGCAACAAAGGGAGACTCTGTCTCAAACAAACAAACAAAGGAGAGAAAGAAAGAACAAAAAATTATTTCAATGCACCTAGTTTAATTTTTATGTGTTTAGGAAGGACTATAAACTGATTTGGGGTAGTATTTTTTTTTTTTTTGATGTTATGCATATGCCAATATTGAGTAGCTGAATTTCCATTTCAGCCTTTAGAAACTGCATCAGCTTGGGTGGCACCTGTGGCTCAGTGAGTAGGGTGCCGACCCCATATACCGAGGGTGGCAAGTTCAAACCTGGCCCTGGCCAAACTGCAACAAAAAAAATAGCAGGCCCAGTGTATTATGGTGGGCGCGTGTAGTCTTAGCTACTCGGGAGGCTGAGGCAAGAGAATCCCCTGGGCTCAACAGCTAGAGGTTGCTGTGAGCTGTGATGCCAGGGCATTCTACTGAGGGTGATAAAGTGAGACTGTCTCTAAACAAACAAACAAACAAACAACAAATAAATAAATAAAAGGCATTGAGAGAAAGGCACAGTCCTTGGGGGAGATCACTGCGTGGAGCACAGAAATAAGATGCTCCCACACTATCACACGACCCAATATTTCGCTTTGCTGCTCTGAGTGTAAGTCTGCAGACAACAGGAGCATGGGGAGCTCCTCAGAAATGCAGACTCTCAGGCCCCACCCCAGTAAATCCGAACCTGTATTTTAACAAAATCATCAGGTGTTCTGTGTACACACTGAGGTCTGAGACACTCTGCCGGGTTTTATTTTTATTCCTATATGAGTTGAGTTTTAGACCCTTCTCAAAAGTGCAAGACTTTCTGTTGGTCTAATAAACCGAGATTTAGCCCCAACCTCAGTAATTCCACTATTCAACCTTTTTACGTTTCTGAAAATCAAGCGTAAGAAGCTCAGAAGTTGCATCTGTGGGGAAGTGACTTTACACCTTGTGCCTCATTGTGGTTCATTTTTGTGCCAAACCGTGTGTCACACATTTGCATCCTTCGCATCACGGAGAAGTGTACTATTCCTCCTGTTTTGTAGATGTGGACGCTGACACCTGGGGTATTTATGAATTTTCCAAAATTCATATTTTAGTGAACCAGGATTTAAACCTCGGTCTGTCTAACTCCCAAACCCACGTTATTTCACATCTATATGTGAAGAGAGCTTCATCATAGCTACATGTGATAGGGATTTCAGAAGCTGAGGCCAAGAGGGGATTCAGTTGAAAATATTTATCAGGCTCGGTGACAAGCAGCTAAGGGTCTAGCCACATACGCCAGAGCTGGTGGATTCAAATCCAGCCCAGACCTGCCAAACAACAATGGCACCTACAACCAAAAAATAGCTGGGCGTTGTGGTGGGTGCCGATCGCCCCAGCTACTTGGGAGGCTGAGGCAAGAGAATCACTTTAGCCCAAGAGTTGGAGGTTGCTGTGAGCTGTGACGCCACAGCACTCTACCAAGGGCTCTGGCTCAAAAAAGAAAGAAAAGGAAAGAAAAAGAAAATATTTATCGATCACCTATGATGTTGTAGGAACCACTGAGACTATTTATTCCTATGCATTAGGAATAAAATGGAACTGAGCCCTGCCTTTGTGTAGCTTATAATCTAATAGAGAGGGGAAATTGTGTGTGTGTATGTGTGTTTGTTAAATATTTTGAGGCAGGGAGATATTGCTTCCAAACATACACATTTTTTTGGAGTAACAGACATTAAAGGTGATGGAAAATTTCTGTAAGTCTTTCTTTTTAAATCATATGAGTAAGCAAGAAAATTTCTGTAAGTCTAAGATCAACTGCATGATTGGTAGAAATGAGCATCTGGAAACACAGAGGAAAATATGCAACTATTACTGAATTTCTTTTTTTTTGAGACAGAGCCTCAAGCTGTCACCCTGGATAGAGTGTTGTGGTATCACAGCTCACAGCAACCTCCAATTCCTGGGCTCAAGCGAGTCTCTTGCCTCCGCCTCCCAAGTAGCTGGGACTACAGGCGCCCGCCACAACACCCGGTCATTTTTTGCAGCCGTCATTGTTGTTTGGCAGCCCGGGCTG
>CAUYON010112596.1:0-16232 GCA_963573935.1 Arctocebus calabarensis
CAGGCGCGGAGCCTTAGAATTTCCTTTCATATTGTTGCCTTGTTGGTTTCATAACTCAATAATTGTGACTGTTGAATCATAAATTTAAAGTGAATTAATTTGTTTTTTATTGCCTGTATTTGTAGTTAATTTAACATCCAGATTAAAACATTATTGGCAGGCTCAGTGCCTGTGGCTCAACGGGCTAGGGCGCAAGCCATGTACATCTGAGCTGGCGGGTTCAAATCCAGCCTGGGCCTGCCAAACAACAATGACGGCTGCAACCAAAAAATGGCCAGGTGTTGTGGCGGGCGTCTGTAGTCCCAGCTGCTTGGGAGGCGGAGGCAGGAGATTCGCTTGAGCCCAGGAGTTGGAGGTTGCTATGAGCTGTGATGCTACAGCACTCTATTCAGGGTGACAGCTTGAGGCCCTGTCTCAAAATAAAATAAAATAAAATAAAATAAAAAATAAAACATTATTGACCAATTTACTAAATTGTTACCAGGTTTTGAGGAAAAGGTGCAGAACAGTCCCTTTTCATAAACATCGAGTCCCTTTTTTCGTAAACAGATCCCAAGTTTCCCTTTTCACTTGAGTTTTCATCAACTGAGCCTCCTCTGGGAGGTCAGGATAGACCTGGCAGGGGCTACTCTTTGCTGAAATACATGGAGCAAGGGTGTCTTTTAGCCTGATTGAGCAGCGGGAGTTTCCCCGCTGTGAAGTTAGTGGTGTGCACTCAGCCAAGGACGCAGCACACGAGGGTGGCTGTGAGGGGCCAGGAGAGCCTGGATTATTTATCAAACTGCAGTTCTAAGGGAACTCTTAAGTTCAGAGAATGGGACAAGAAAGACCCAACACAGGAAGTTGTGCTGTTCAGGAAATGAAGCCTACAGACGCTCGGCTCACGGTGGAAGGTGCCTCATGTGGCGTCCTGTGTTTCTTGCCAGGTATAGGAGACCATTTAAAGGCACCATGCTGGCCCAGACACCAGGCTCTGGAGGATTTCCCAAAACAACTTCAGAGTGAGGCTGAATAGGCTTTTCAGTTCTCTGAATATACTAGAGGTCATGACTGAAGCTAAAGGTGAATGTGTGAAGATGTTTGCTCTGTGGCTTTATTTCTGGAAGGATTTATTTCAGATTTATTTCGTTTGAATCATCATGCTGTATTTTTTCCCTCCAAAGAATGTTTTTCGCTATATTTTTTGCCCAGCAATTGTTTATTTCATCTGGGTCAAAATCCATAACACGCCCCCAATCATTTTTTCTTTTAATCCTCTTTCTCTTTTCTGAAAATGTAAAAACTTCAGTGTAAACTGTGCAATAGCAGACTTGTCTTTTTCCCAAGAAAGAAAGACCAGTGTAGGTTTTCCACTTGTCCAGTGTAATAATTGGCATGATCAGAAAAGTGTCAGCTCTTGAGGGGAACGTACATGACAAGATAAGGAAATATGAACTTAGAGTGACAGTGCTAAGCTTACAAATTTAGTAGCTTACATTTTGTGTTATTAGCCGATCATTGTCTATATTTAAATACCTTTTAGAGGCTCGGCGCCTGTGGCTCAGCGGGCTAAGGCGCCAGCCACGTACACCTGAGCTGGTGGGTTCAAATCCAGCCCGGGCCCGCCAAACAACAATGACAGCTGCAACCAAAAAATGGCCGGGCGTTGTGGCTGGTGCCTGTAGTCCCAGCTACTTGGGAAGCTGAGGCAGGAGACTTGCTTTAGCCCAGGAATTGGAGGTTGCTGTGAGCTGTGATGCCATAGCACTCTATCCAGGGTGACGGCTTGAAGCTCTGTCTCAAAAAAATAAAAAAATAAATAAAAATAAATAAATAAATAAATGCATAAATACCTTTTAGAACAAAGTTAAAAGAAATGGTAGTGGTCAGAGCCTGTGGCTCAAAGGAGTGGGGCGCTGGCTCCATATGCTGGAGGTGGCGGGTTCAAACCCAGCCCCGGCCAAAAACCGCAAAAAAAAAAAAAAAAAGAAAAAAGAAATGGTAGTAAATGATAGGAAAATAGTATTTAAAATGATAGCATTTGCTTGCCTCTGGAAGTAAAATCATACATTTCTGGCTCACAAAATGCTATTATTTCCCCCCAGAGATGGTTTAAGCAATTCTAAATTTGATGTCAATAAATCATCTTACAGTATTGGTAGGCAACCAAGTTCACAGCTTAGATATTAAATTGCAGCTGATTTTTACTTGTCGTAAGGGTGTGTTAGGATATTAGTCCAAAGATCAGATGTTACTGTGCCAGGAAGTCCTACATTATTTTTCATTTTTTCACAGTGCTATTATAGAGTATACACAGTGCTGTGTTGGTGATTAGGAATTTTTGTTTTGTTTCTCAGTCTCTGATTATAACCTCAAGAACGGCTCCCTCTTTTATGAGACCTACTTGAACTGGAGTATTGTACAGGCTGTGGTAAATTGTAGGAGCTTTCCAACTCATTAGGAAGGTCAGGTTTCTAGAAGATAGAGTTACAAAATAAAGGCCCCTTTCCCATCAACACATGGTTTTCGTGGCAAAGTCAAGGCGACAAGACCTAAAATATTCATTACTTTTAAAGACACCCACCTTTTTTTGACCAGCAGCCAGAATACCAGACCCTTACTAAGGAAGGTAACTTATCTGTTTAGAGAAACAACTCCTTTTTTTCTTAAAAACAAAATTCCTAAAATGTGACATTTCCCAAGTTCTAGAGGATGTGTTCACTCATTTTCTCTCTTACCCCATTTGTAACCTCGGCTCAAATGAAGCACCTGTGTGTGACTGTCTTTAGATTAAACCCTTTCATATCAGCAACACTTTGCAGGTAGTACAACCTTGCTTAAGACCTACCTGGATGTTCTGTGGAGAATGTGTCAGGAATAGTTTTATTTTTTTATTTTTTACAGTTTTTGGCTGGGGTTGGGTTTGAACCTGCCACTTCTGGCATATGGGGCGGGCGCCCTTCTCCTTTGAGCCACCGGCGCTGCCCACGAATAGGTTTATTTTTAATAATCTGGGGAGCTGTATTGCATAACATCCAGAAAGACAAAGATCTCTTGAGGTAGAACACTTAGGAAAAAGGGTTAATTCAGGGTGGCGCCTGTGGCTCAAAGGAGTAGGGCGCCAGCCCCATATGCCGGAGGTGGCGGGTTCAAACCCAGCCCCAGCCAATAACTGCAAAAAAAAAAGGGGGGGGGCTAATTCATTTTCTGATAAGAGCATTTTTTATTCGCTTTATTCATTCACCTTTAGAAGGTACATATTTAATATTTGTGGTTGATAATGATGATATCATGAAAAGTTAAACAATAGGTTAAAGCAGCAGTATAAGATGTTGCAGGACACTACAAGTTAAGTTAATGCTGCAGAGTTATAGCAAAAATGTCATTGTAGGCTAGATTGCTAAGGGAAGGCTTCAGGAAGACTGTGGGATTCATCCATTCATTTATCAAATGTGTATTGAGAGCTACGTTTCTGGAACCTCTGAGGATACTGGGCTCAGGGCAGTGCAGAAAACAGGACAGGTCTCTGCTCTAAAGTGCTTACATTCTACAGGGAGAACAAAAGGATACAAACAAAAAATCCATTTAATAAGAAATACCTGGCTTGGCGCCGGTGGCTCAATGGGCTAAGGCGCCAGCCACATACACCTGAGCTGGCAGGTTCGAATCCAGCCCGGACCCGCCAAACAACAATGACGGCTGCAACCAAAAAAAAATGGCCAGGTGTTGTGGTGGACACCTGTAGTCCCAGCTACTTGGGAGGCGGAGGCAAGAGACTTGCTTGAGCCCAGGAGTTAGAGGTTGGTGTGACCTGTGATGCCACAGAACTCTATCCAGGGTGACAGCTTGAGGCTCTGTCTCAAAAAAAAAAAAAAAAAAAAAGAAATACCTGATAGTATGCCTGCAGAGCTTTAACACAGGGTGCTACGTAGCGTGCAGGATATTTGAGAGGATATTTTGTTAGTCACAGAAGGCTGCTTTAAAAAGGTGAATATTAAGCCAAGATCTGAACAGTAAGAAGGAAGCAGCTGTGCAGTGATCTGGACAGTTCCAGTTGAAAGGAGCTCAACAGGTCAAGGAACAAAAAGGTGAGATCAGAAAGATGAGTGGGGTTAGGGGACAGGCAAGATGGTCATCCAGAAGGATCATTCAATTGAGCTCTCCTGGAATGACTGGGGAAAAAGAGAGACCCTGGCCACACCTGGCACAGGGACCTTACCCAGAGTCATAGCTCGGGGAGCACAGTGAGAAGGTGGTGAGCTGGATACAGTGTATGACCCAGAGTGGTGGAAATTTGATGAATTAGGCAAGTGAGTGCGACCGGCTGGTATCGTCTGGCCACCCACAGAAGCCCAGGATAGGAGGAAGCCTTTCCAGAGTTTTCAGTCGTTGGGGGAAGCTACGTGTTGAGTGGAAAAACTTGGAAGAGTGGCTGGACTTGAACAGTATACAGCAACCAGATTTGAATGCCAGTTGGAGTGGATTTGCCACAGGTTTGGTGGCTGGCGAGGCAGCCATACTGAGAAGGTCTCAGGGGGTAGGGGGCTGCCATGTGGTAAGGTTGGGAGGACCAGAACTCCACTCTTAGGACAGGCTGTGGGACTCCTGCACCTCACGGGAACTGGAGTCAAGGGGCAATGTGAGACCTGCCCCTGAAGGATTCTTGTGAGCCTTAAGATCCCAATCCGGCAGGGTCAGAATCCGAGGAAACAATCAAGTGATCACCAAAGGCAACTAAGTTTGGAATAAGGACCGTAGAGGTTGCTGGATGTGCTCTCTGTCTCCTCAAAAACCACAGCAAGAGGATTGCTCAAGGCCAAGAGTTTGCGGTTGCTCTGAGCTATGATGACACCATGGCACTCTATCCAGGGCAACAGAGTGAGACTGCCTAAAAAGAAAAAAAAAAAAAATCAAGCATGACTTCTAGATTTCTGGCTTAAGCGACTGAGTTATGGTGAATTTTGAAGAAAGAATAGGATTTAGAGAAAAGGAGACAAAAATTTTAGTAATGAAAGGGAAGACAGACATGGCTTATAGAGAAAGTTTCTGAAGGTTTAGTCAAAGGTGGCTCAGTGCCTGTGAGCTGGTGGGTTCGAATCCAGCCCAGGGCCCACCAAACTACAATGACGGCTACAAACAAAAAATAGCCAGGCGTTGTGGCAGGCGCCTGTAGTCCCAGCTACTTGGGAGGCAGAGGCAGGAGACTTGCTTGAGCCTAGGAATTGGAGGTTGCTGTGAGCTGTAATGCCACAGCACTCTATCCAGGGTGACAGCTTGAGGCTTTGTCTCAAAAAAAAGAAAGAAAATAAACACATGAACAAATGCCCAATGTGCATTTGGGCATTTGCATATGTACTTTTCATACCAGACCTTCCTCTGGAAACCCACCTACATTTTTTTTGACATAATAGGCTCCATTCAGAATAGGAAAACACTTTATTTTTTATTTGTTTCATTTTTGTAAATGTACCCATCCTTGGCTTACTGTAAATTTTCTTAAAATTGATTATTGGTTAAAAACATGTTTACTGGAAATCCACAAGAACGTGCAAGTGAATCCATTTAACAGAAAGAAAGGAGGATCAAGATGTTAGGTAAGACTCGGTGCCTGTGGCTCAAGTGGCTAAGGCACCAGCCACAGACACCTGAGCTGGCGGGTTTGAATCTAGCCTGGGCCCACCAAACAACAATGATGGCTGCAACCAAAAAACAGCTGGGCGTTGTAGCGGGCATCTGTGGTCCCAGTTACTTGGGAGGCAGAGGCAGGAGAATCGCTGGAGCTCAGGAGTTGGAGGTTGCTGTGAGCTGTGATGTCACAGTTGGAGGTTACTGTGAGCTGTGATGCCACAGCACTCTATCCAGGGTGACAGCTAAGAGGTTTTTTTTTTTTTTTTTTTTTTTTTTCCACAGAGGAGTTTTTAAAGAATTAATTAATTATTTTATTTTTATGAATGCTTATTCAGGGTAGAGACCTAACATCAGAATAGTCTGATTAGTACTGTAGGTTGTATGTGGGGGTTATTATCATTTGGATTCTCCCTGGAAGTGTCAAGGTGAGCTTTGGTGATGACAAATAAAGTCATTAAACGTTAGGTGAACGTGGCTTGGCGCCTGTGGCTCAACGGGCTAAGGTGTCAGCCACATCCACCTGAGCTGGCAGGTTCGAATCCAGCCCGGGCCCGCCAAACAACAATGATGGCTGCAACCAAAAAAAATGGCTGGGCGTTGTGGCGGGCACCTGTAGTCCCAGCTACTTGGGAGGCGGAGACAGGAGACTTGCTTGAGCCCAGGAATTGGAGGTTGCTGTGAGCTGAGATGCCACAGCACTCTATCCAGGGTGACAGCTTGAGGCTCTGTCTCAAAAAAAAAAAAAGGTTAGGTGAAGAGATTGCATATAAAACTGCTTTAAGTATTCAAAGGGAGATATTTTGGCCTGGATTAACATTGAAACCATTTGGGGCATAGTCTTAATTGTAAGTGGGGAGTGATTGAGGTGTCTGCCTGCTGCCATGTGACTCCACAGTTTGGTGACATGTGGATGGGTGATGTGGGTCCAGTTGAGTATGGTGCTTGGGAGTGAACAAGTCATACTTTTGGTCTCTTCTCTACAAACATTCTTTGCTAGGTGACAAAGAGGAGGCTAAATTTGAGGATGTGCCTTAAGAGGAATAAAAGGTGAGAAGGGACGGGGACAGTCTGAGAGGTCACTAAATATTTCCCTTCCATTGGATATTACTCCACCAGGAGTCCTAAAGAAAACATTAGTAGAATCTTTATTTTAAAGTTTATTTATGTGTATTCTATGGAAGCCCTAAAGGCTCCCCCGACATCTCCCCCTTTTTTTTATTTTGAAGTGGAAATTATTTCACATCCGTGTTTGGTGTGGTGGTTGGGAAAGTGCCCTGGACTTAGAGCCAAGAGAAACGGGTTCTCGTCCAAGCTGTGTTACTAAGTAGCTGTGTGGCCTCCAAGCCCCTCTACCAGGGAGTTTTGAGGCCACTTCAGGGTCTTCCTCTGCATTAGAGGTTGCCAGACTTTTCCCGCAGTGGGCCAGAGAGTAAATAATTTAGGCTTCCCAGGCCACATACAAATCTCTCTTGAATATTGTACTTGAAAGTTTTGTTTGTTTATTTTTATTTTTATTTCTTTTTGAGACCGAGTCTCACTATGTCGTCCTCGATAGAGTGCTGTGGCGTCACAGCTCAGTCCTCGTTAGAGTGTGGTGGCGTTACAGCTCACAGCAACCGCCAACTCTTGGGCTTAAGCAATTCTCTTGCCTCAGCCTCCCAAGAAGCTACAGGTGTCCACCACAATGCCTGGCGATTTTTTTGTTGTAGTTGTCGTTGTTTGGCAGGCCCGGGCATTTCGAACCCCCCAGCCCCAGTATATGTGGCCGACGCCCTAGCCACTGGCGCTGGCCTAGTTTTGTTTATTTAATTTTTTTCTTTCCTAGTTTTGTTTGTTTTAATCCTTTAGCGATGTAAAGCTCCTGGGCCATACAAGAGCAAGCTGTGGACTGACCTTGCCCCCTTACCTTCCTTTGCTGATCGCCAGTCTACACGCATGATAGAAAAGGCCGGGGAAAAAAATAAAAAGAAAGAGTTTCAACTGATGATTTTTAGGTGTAGGACTCTGATACATTTTCTGAACAACACTAGGTTAAAGAATAGATTCCGGCATCCAGGGTTTTCTGCCTTTTTCCCATTTATGTGTAACATTGTGGATTTATTCATATATAGTCTCATGACATACTGATTTTCCTCGGTGTTACATTTGCTTTGCTCCTGTCTCCTCCTCTTTGGTTCTCTGTGCAAAGCAGACAGATCCGAGGAATGATCCGTGCAGGTGCGGCCGTGACCTTGAAAGGCAACTGGCCATTTTGTTGCCCTTGGAGATTCCTCCCGCCTCCCGAACCCTGTGCAGACAGGAGCCACCTTGGGTTTGGGACGGTGGCAGGGAATAGAGACCCACGTCCTTCCTACTGATGGTGTTGCTTCCTGTTCCCTCACACTAGCTGAAGAGTTAGTTCCCTGAAACCATCTTGGACCACGGTGACATTTTGGTTTTCTGGAGGACGAGGCCCAGAAGAGGGCACGATGGCCTGAGCACCCCAGACTGGCCCTCTCTCCCTCCACCAGTTCCCCCCTCCAGTCCACTCACCTCTTTTTCCCCTTTTACTAGGTCTCCTACATGATGGTACGGGCGGCCAGGGACGGTCCCTCTGCATCCCTTTCCCAGCACTGCCCACTGAGCTTCCCTTGGCTGTGTCCTGGAGCAGGTGGTGAATGAGTCTGGCCCCCACCAGTGCCCCGTGGCCTGTGACTGATTTGGGGGCCTGCATCCCAGAACCATTATGAGCCACTGCCTCTGTGCTCAAGTAGGCACTTTCAAAGAAGAAACCTGCTCCCACAGCTGGACTTTGTCGCCTTCTATTTACTTGTCTACCACACTTACATGGTAGTAGCCTCGCCAGGTCTCAAAAATGCTCTCTCTCCCACTTTTCTTCTTTTTTTTTTTTTTGCAGTTTTGGCTGGGGCTGGGTTTGAACCCGCCACCTCCGGCATATGGGGCCAGCGCCCTACTCCTTTGAGCCATAGGTGCCATCCCACTTTTCTCTTTCTGAGGGAGTGCTAGTGATTTTGGCATTGAAAAATGGGACAGACCCTTTTTTGCCTCCTTTGCTAACTGAATGGCTTGGTGGTAGAGTCGCTGTTGGCCGTTGACACATTGAAACGCTGCATGCCATGGTTTCTTGGACCCTTCTCGTGTGTCCCTGGGCCCCTTCTGTGGGATCGCCTCCGGGGCTGGCTCTCTGCCTTCCCCTTTAGCTTTGCCATTTCCCTGGATTCTTTCCAGAGCCCTCCTCTCCCATATGCTGTCTTTAACGGGTTCATTCATTCCTGAGGTGTTAGCTGTCACCTCTGTGCGCTGGTGGCCAAGCGCGCATCTCCGTCCCCGCGTCTCATCCTATACGTCACACTTATAGTTGTAGTTGGATGCCCCACAGACAACACCAAGTTCATTGCACACAAAACTAGCCTCAGTCCCTGCTCCCTAAAACCTGAAGCCCCTCATCTGTCCTTCATGGCAGCTACCCAAGTCACCGAAGCCATAAACATGACCTTCCCAGACGTGTTACAATGTTCTTCCCTGTAGCCACCCTTCTCCTGTCGGCCACCACGTCGCTAGTCCGGGTCCCTGTCTCCCCTCTCCACTATGTCTTTGTCCAGGTTTGTCCTCCTTATGGCCTCTTTCCTTCTGCCATATTCAAACCTCTGACCATCTCACACTCTTTAAATTCTTTGATGGCAACCCAACCCTTCCAGAATGAAGTCCAGACTCCCCGGTGTGACCTGGCTACTGCACCTGTCCAGACTCTTCCTTGACATTCTTTGTCCACTCTCCGTGCCACGTTCTTGGAGTTCCTGGGGCAGCCGTGCTTTCCCTGGTCGCCGTGCCTGCCTTCATGCTGTTCCTTCTGTCCTTCTGCCAATCCACGTCACTTCAAATCTCAGCTCAGATTTGCCCCCATGCACTGTGCGTTCCTCTCTTAACGCTTGGACTGAAGTTGTTTGCTTACAGTAGCTTTTTCTCCCTCATGGACTGTGTGCTCCTTCAAGACAGAGGAATCTTGTTTGTTCCTTGTGAATCCCAAAGCCTGCCCCTCATTTAAACCCACCAACCCTATACCCATTCTATGGATAAAGAAAATAAAACTTCAAGAAGCAAAACATCTTGCTCACTGTCACATAAGTAGTAAAGTAGGGATTTTGTCGGTATTTACACAGATTGGCATTACATCCAAAATGAAACATGACTTGCAGTAATTATAAATTAAAGAAAGACTCCTGGCTCGGCGCCTGTGGCTCAAGTAGCTAAGGTACCACCCACATACACCTGAGCTGGTGGGTTCGAATCCCGGGGCCTGACAAATAACAGTGAAGGCTGCAACCAAAAAAATAGCCGGGCGTTGTGGCAGGTGCCTGTAGTCCCAGCTACTTGGGAGGCAGAGGCAGGAGACTCTCTTGAGCCCAGGAATTGGAGGTTGCTGTGAGCTGTGATGCTACAGCACTCTACACAGGGCGACAGCTTGATGCTCTATCTCAAAAAAAGAAAAGAAAAGAAAGACTCCCTTTTACTGAGATTATCATCTGCCTTCAGAGGCAGTAGAAAGAACGATGCATTTAGTATCAAAGATGAGTTAAAGCATGTCTTGAGTCATTTCTGGCTAACCCGATTCATGCTAAAGTTCTTACTTTCTCTCCTTTTAAAATGGACATAATAATAATAATAATCCTAGTTGGGCATTGTGGTAGGCACCTGTGGTACCAGCTACCTAGGAGCCTGAAGCAGGAGGATCTCTGCAGCCAAAGAGTTTGAAGTTGCTGTGAGCTGTGATGTCACAGCACTCTACCAAGGGTGAAAAAATGAATTAATATATTAATAATATATTTAAACAATACATTATTTAATTATATGTTAATTAATCATAATAATTATTATATAATATATTTTAATAATATAATTATACAATATTATGTTATATATAATAATTCTATTATATAATAATTATTATGATTAACATATATTTATATTTTTAAATATAATTATATATAACATAATATAATATATAATTATATAATATTCGATAATATCATATTTAGAGTATTAATAAAAATATAATAATAATAGTAACTGGATAAGCCATCCATTGCATGTGGAAGTGCCTTGAAAGGGCTATCCAGGTCTGACTTACTGCTTCGTTTTTCATTTGAGTTTACCTATATGGACACACCTCAGAGACCAGATTGTGGCACATTCTTTTAGTTTTTTCCCCCAGTGTCACACCTCATTTACTTCACTACGAAATTAGGGATATTTTAGTTTAGGTTTGAGGAGTAAATGAATTAATTACTTGGCGTCATCAGCAAAGTGTGCAGCCTGTCGAATGTTCTCTGAGAGTCTGGAGAACACAGCCACACGCCTCGTACAGGTCCGACCGAAACGCGAATGGGAGCGCCACGCGCCGGGTAAACTGGGTCACTTTCGACGTGAAGGGGCTTGTTCCTGGGCGGTCACAGGACCCCTGAGCGTCTGTTGGGCTGTCCTCGATGCTGTCCTCTGCCCTGGCTGCTCCTCTACTGCTTTTGTTACCGGCGGGTTCGCTTTGCAGATTTGGTTTTCTGAGCCCGATCGCTTTTCCTGATAGACTGTCTGGTGCTCAGTGGCTGCCTGTGGCACGGCCGCCTGTGGGCAACCTCGCTAGTGTTTGTGTAGGAATCACTGCGACAAAGTAGTGTTGGTCCAGGTATCGTGGGATTTTTATGGTCAGCAATACTGGGTTCCCAACTGAATTGTTCCACCTGCTTACCTGGGAACAGGAGGCTTTAGTTCATGGGTTGATAGAGTTTTTTTTTATAGAGACAGAGTTTCACTTTATCGCCCTCGGTAGAGTGCTGTGGCATCACAGCTCACAGCAACCTCCAACTCCTGGGCTTAGGAGATTCTCTTGCCTCAGCCTCCCGAATAGCTGGGACTACAGGCCCAGCCACAATGCCTGGCTATTTTTTTGTTGCAGTTCAGCCAGTGCCGGGTTTGAACCCACCACCCTCGGTATATGGGTCTGCCCCCTCCTCAGTGAGCCACAGGCGCCGCCCGATTGGTAGAGTTTTTAGTTGTACCACCTTAACTCCTATGTGAGTTGTATTTAGCTTAACTTACACTAGTTTTGAGCCAGGGGCCTCGTGAAGCATATATAACTCACATGTGTCTTAACCTGTCTTGACCAGATAAAACACTGTGGCGCCAAGGAAAAAATATTTTTTTCTAGTGTGGCAGTCAGTGCATTTAATCTATCATAAGTTTGTCTAGAAAGTTCTTAATAAAGAGTATTACATTGACTACGCATCTTCACCTTAAAATTGCAGTTTTAAATAGCTGCAGGCCAGGTATGGTAGCTCACACCTGTAATCTCAGGACTCTGGGAGGCCGAGGTGGGAGAATGGCTTGAGACCTGGGGTCAGAGACCAGCCTGGGCAACACAACCAGGTCCCATCTCTAGAAAAAACCAAAATACTTAGCTGGGCATGGTGGCATAAGCCTGTAGTACCAGCCACTTGAGAGGCAGAGGCGAGAAGATTGATTGAGCCCAGAGGTTTGAGGCTACAGTGAGCTATGTCTGTGCCATTTCACTTCATCCTGGGCAACAGAGCAAGACTCTGTACCCCCCCATAAAAAAGAGATATGGGGCTCTGCGCCCATGCTCAGTGGTTAGGGCACTAGCCACATACACCGAGGTAGGCGAATTTGAACCCGGCCCGGGCCTGCTAAACAACAATGACAACTAGAAAGAAAAAAATGACGGGCCTTGTGGCGGGCACCTGTAGTTCCAGCTACTTGGGAGGCTGAGGCGAGTGAATAGCTTAAGCCCAAGAGTTAGAGGTTGCTGTGATCTGTGATGCCACAGCACTCTACTGAGAGTGACATAGTGAAACTGTCTCAAAAAAATATATATATATAGTTTAGTTTGCTTAACAGAAATGTATTGAGGGGCATCTATGGGTCAGAAACTGCTCCTGGTTAGGGGAAAGAGCAGACAAGAGAAGCACAAACATATCCCGCCTTCCTTAATCATATGGCTCAATATGAAAAGTAAACCTTCTCTTCTTTTTTTTTTTTTTTTTACTGTTGGGATCAACCAAGCAGGTAAGGTAAGCTTTGCACAGGTAGTTAGGCTCATGTGTGAAGGTCATGAATGGGAAGTGCAGGGCTTAGGGGAGCTGGAATGGATTTCGGCGGGGTTGTCTGCCTTGTCTAGGAATCAACTTACACTTAGTCACCCACGTGGTGGTTGTTAGTCCAGCTGGAAGTGAGGCTGGGTCCCAGGATGACACCTGCCAAGCTGGCCCGAAAACTGTCCTTCCCCAGGAATTTTTGAAATGGAACAGAGGCAGCAAGGCCAAAGCATTGCTGGGTATCTGAACATTACTGTGAAAATGTGGGATAGTTCATGATAGGCCCTGGAGGGCGGAGGCCATGGCAGAGGAAGCCATGGGGGGATGACTCCTCCGTACTCAGAGGTTTGGATTCTCAAGAGGGAGGAAAGTTCTGGCAGGGATTCCGTTTCCTGTTAGAGTTCTTTCCGAGATCCAACTGTGGCACCCAGAATCTTTACAATCAATTTCCCTTTTTTTGTTGAAGCTACTTTGGGTTGAATTTGCGTTACTTCACACGGGAGTAGTCTTGTCTCATATACACACATAACGTGGCGACTAAACCTAAATTAAGGGATCACATTATCCGCTTGCAATGCACTTTTATGCGGTGTTAGAATTGTTGGTTAGAGTCCCAGGATAGCCCATAAATGACCACTTAACCCCTGCTGTCTCTGGAGTTGATTGCTGAGAAGGGATTCATTCGTTCATACTGATGGCCTGCTACGTGGGAGGGGCTATGAGAGGCTAAAGCGGTTATGACACGATGAGCCTTTGGGACCTTTTGCTGACATTGCTGCATGCTCATTTGTTTCCTTCTAAGTTTTGGTTACATTTAGGTTAGGTAGACGTTCATGGGCTAGTCCTGGGAACGAATGTCCATCTGAATGACCTTGTTCTATTATAAATGCCTATCCTAATTTGTAGGGAGAACATGTGTTCTTTTGGCTATAGTAGTTCCTCAATGCAACCAGTATTTCTGGAGTACCTTTTATGTATCAGAGACCGTCCCAAGCTTTGGAAAGAAAGACAGCAAAAGGGCTGTGCTGTCACGAAGCTGAAATATTAGTGGGGAGAGAGGAAGATGAGTAAAAAACAGTAACAAATACATGAACAAATTTAGTAGGTGATAAGTGCCGTGGGGAAAAGGATGGCGGAGGAGGGTGACAGGTGGGAGGGAAGAAGGATAGGGGTCAGGGGAGGTGTCACTGAGGAGGGAACTTCTCAGCTAACATGCACCCCATCCAGGGAACATGGGTCTCCCGACCACCAGCTCTGAGGTACAGGATACCTATTGGTCTTGGACCCTGAGGAATAATCTCTTTGCTTATGGAAGTCAGTGTGGCAGAGGCATGCACTGTCCCCATACAGTGGCCATTAGCTATAAGTTCTAACTCTCGACTCCTGAGTTCTAAATGTGGCTGGTCCAAACTGAACTGTTTGTAAGTGTAAAATATGGGATGGATTTCAAAAACGAATGTAAAAATTCGCAATATTTTATCTATTATATGATGACATAATAATATTTTGAATATATTGGTTATAAAAAATGTGTTATTAGGGCGGCGCCTGTGGCTCAGTGAGTAAGACGCCAGTCCCATTTACCGAGGGTGGCGGGTTCAAACCTGGCCCCACCAAACTGCAACAAAAAAATAGCCGGGCTTTGATGGGGACACCTGTAGTCCCAGCTACTTGGGAGGCTGAGGCAAGAGAATCGCCTAAGCCCAGGAGCTGGAGGTTGCTGTGAGCTGTGTGACGCCACGGCACTCTACTGAGGGTGATAAAGTGAGACTCTGTCTCTAAAAAAAAAAAAAAAAGTGTTATTAAAATAAATTTTACTGGTTTCTTTTAACCTTTGTCATGTGACTACTAGAAAATTAAAATGACTTATGTGGGCTTGCATATATTTCTATCAGACTAGATGGCGCTGATAGAGGTACATTTCCAGGTTCTTTGGCATTTTACTGATGTGGGTTTGTGTGTTGGGTCTGCTGTGTGTTGGGTTTTTTGTTGTAGATTCTGTGCTTGTTTTTCTTTGGGCAGTTTCTTTGGTTTTCATTAATCCTTTTTCATTGACCAAATGGGGCTAATACCACCTCATCGGGTTGCTCTGAGGATTCAGTCGGAGATGGTTGAGAGCCTGCTGTCTGCCAGGCGCTGGAGAATCATGCTAGCTTGGAATTAACAAATGGTGGGGCTCGGCACCTGTGGTGGGTTTGAATCCAGCCTGGGCCCACCAAACAACAATGACGGCTGCAACCAAAAAATGGCCGGGCGTTGTGGTGGGCGCCTGTGGTCCCAGCTACTTGGGAGGTGGAGGCAAGAGACTCGCTCGAGCCCAGGAGTTGGAGGTTGCTGTGAGCTGTGATGTCACAGCACTTTTACCAGGCTCAGAAAAAACGAATGGCGGTTCCCTTTTCCCTACCAGCAGTTAGAGCATCTATTCAGAGAGGGAGGGTTGATACAGGATTCCACCACTCAGGGCTAGACAGGGAGCCCCCCATTCTCTAGGCCCAGGTGAGCTCAGTTCCAGGCACAAGCAGACTGCCACTTTCAGGACCCACCCTCTGGGCCCTGATAAGATCATGAACAAAGCAGCCAGTGATGGTTTTGGGGTGGTTCCACCTTGGATAGGAGCACACGCCTTCATCCCTTCTCAGGGACAAAGACTGTAAAGGACCTGCTAACCTCGCCCTAGTGAAGGGGGAACTTCATTCATTCATTCGTTAATGCTTTCTTTTCCATCTACCAACTGCCAGCCTAAACTTAAGACCCCTAGATAAGAGCCCACTGAAGACTCCGGAGTGAGTTCTTCAGTTCTTCCCCCCTTCCAGAAGCTCTGGAGCTTTTTACTTCTTCTGTCTCTCTTTCTAACTTCTAATAAAAGTCCCTCTTACCACTAAAAACAAACAGTGGTTCCCTTTTCCCTGCTTCCTGATATCACATAAATTGGACCTGCCTCCTGTGTGTACTTGGGAGTGTGTTTGGAACTCAGAGACGAGCCGTGTTGAGGAATTGCTGTGGCAGGTTCATTTTCAATTTTCACATCAAGTGTTCTGAGGTCTTTACCAGATGACGACAATGATTATTCCCGTTTTACAAATGAAGAGGTTACATTAGACACAGTGGCCCCTTGGCGTTCCCAGGGCACGTGGAGCTTTCCCAGCTCCCTTCCCTTCCCCTAAATGCTGTCATCTTCCTCCACAGGACAGGGAAGTCCTTCCAATAGCAGCTTCAATGGGAATTCTGGGGACTGGTTCCATTTGAGATCTTCATTGCCAAAGCGATGCCTTATCGCCTGAATGTATTTGAAACTCTTGTTCTGCAAAAGTGACAATGTCAGAATCCTTAAGAATTCTTTTTTTTTTTGAGACAGAGCCTCAAGCTGTCGCCCTGGGTAGACTGCTGTGGCATCACAGCTCACAGCAACCTCCAATTCCCGGGCTCAAGTGAGTCTCCTGCCTCCGCCTCCCAAGTAGCTGGGACTACAGGTGCCCACCACAACGCCCGGCCATTTTTTGGTTGCAGCCGTCATTGTTG